>JAVJIF010013198.1:0-117429 GCA_038442645.1 Agave tequilana
GTGGAAACCCAAATCTTATCTTATTCGCAATTTAAATTTTGGTTGTGATTTGAAGGTGATTGCGATCCAGGTGGTTTTACATCATTTTGGTATCAGAGCACCGGTTTTCAATCCCCTTCAAATATTATCTTTTCTAAATTTCTCTTCCAGTTCCAAAACCCTAGATCTATATTCCAAAACCCTAGATTTATATTCCAGATTCATTCAAAAAAAAAAAGATTACACTGTTTCAAAAAAAAAATACAGTGAAAGATTTTCATCGAAAATTCGCTAAAAAAAAAAAAGTGGAATTCCCACTGTTCATCTCTCCCTTCCATCAATTTCCGCCGCCTTCGACGCCACCCACGACCCCCCCCCCACCACAGTCGGAGCCACCGCCATCGTCCTCGTCTTCGTCCTCTTCCTCTGCCACGTCGACAGAGCCATCGCCGCCCCAGATCTCATCGCCGGCGCTTCCCGACCAGGTCATCGCCGCTGCCTCTGCTCCACACCGGCACCCTCCCACCACCCCGACAGAGTCAACGGAGCCCTCCCGCATCCCCGGATCCTCAAAGTCGACGCTCCTCAGATCTCCAGCCTCGCCGGCGATCGCCCCAGGTACCCCGATCCCTCAGCATCTCCATCACAGTTCGCCAGATCCAGAGCAATTTGCTCGCCGTCTGCTGCTGCTTGTCGGCCATCGAGATCCACACTCCCTCGGCGATAATCTCTCCGCCGTCGGCCTCGTCGAGAGTCGCCAACGCCACCTCCATCCAATCAACTTCGCCTTCGCCTCGAGCTCATCCCCACTCCTTCGACGCCTCCGCCTGAAGCATCCGACGCCGACAACCTTCCCGACCGTACACCTGACGGATCATAGAGATCCCTCGTCGCCGTCTTCTTCACCACCTCCGCCCTCCCTCAAATTTTCGTCGCAGGTCACCGCCATCTTCATCGGACATCGCCGCCGCCGCCTTCGCCGCCCGTCCCCTGCCCTAGCTGCGAGAGCGGCTGAAGAATTTGGGTGTCGGGTGAGGGCTACATCAACATTCGCCCGGCCTTTAAAAGAGGCGAGCCCAGTTGAGTTGGATCCAAACCGAACCAAGTCCGGTCCAAGCTGAGCAGATCAAGCCCTGAACCGGGTCTGGTTCAACGAAAATTCAAACCAGATCAAGTCTGGTTCAGTTCAGTTCAGGTACAAATTATATCTTCCGGAGGCCGTTCGGGACTCGTTTCAAGTCCGAATTGATCCGTTTTCGAGGCAGTGGATTCATGACGACCAGTACTACGCGCCTACAGCAGTCTCGTTCAGATTTGACTAACGGTCGCCTTCCCAGGTAACTTTGAATATTCTGTCAGTTATTCCTGTCACTTGATTAAAATAGCTAGTTCTCCCAATCTGTCGCATGATAGAATTTATTGACTGTTGCCCACTATATAAGTGAGTTGTGTGATTCTGATCTTGAGTGGTAACCGACCTAATATTAATTGTGCAACTAAATTAATTTGAATTTGTGATTACTTGATTAATCTTGAAAATTAACTGTATCAGCACGTTTTTTATCACTGTCTCCACATTACAATTTCTTAATCACGTGTTAGTCTCATTAGCTTAAAATTGGTATTATCTTTCACCATTCTAATCTCTGACTCCTCCTGCATAACATATATATCCTAAGGACAGCTTGCATTTAGGGTCAGCGAGAATCTTGCATGCCTACTAGAAGTGGGTAGAACTTTTTCTATAGGCGAAACTTCAGCACCAATGGACCCTAGCATTCATGATACCTTAACACAATCCTACAAAAGATAGAGAGCATGGACAGACAACTAAAAGAAGTTAAGGATCAGGTTGATGTCAACTGTAGGGATCTAGCAACCAGAATTGGTAGCTAGAAACCAATAGGAGACGAATCAGGGATGATGAGAGTTCTCAAAATGACAGTAGGTCTCCTAGGCGTGAGCGAGGCCATGACAGTAGGTCTCCTAGGCGTGAGCGAGGCCATGACAGTAGTCTCCTAGGCGTGAGCGAGGCCCACTTACCGAACAACTGATGCTGATGCCCAGTATATCAGGAGCGTTAAAGTTGATGCTCCTTCTTTTGACGGGCGTTTAGACCCTCAGGTCTATATAGATTGGCAGTTGGCTATGGACCGATATTTTCGTTGGCATGACATGTCTGAGTCAAGAAAGATTCGACTGGCCGTAATGAAATTAACGGGACAAGCTGGGCAATACTGGGAAAACCTAGAGAGGATGAT
The DNA here is from genome assembly GCA_038442645.1 of Agave tequilana. Lineage (NCBI taxonomy): Eukaryota > Viridiplantae > Streptophyta > Magnoliopsida > Asparagales > Asparagaceae > Agave > Agave tequilana. Next base: position 2,241 of record JAVJIF010013198.1, read on the forward strand.
GAGGTACAGAAGGAAGACCCCGTGGACACTTGGAAAGCATGAAAGAGAAGCTTATGATGAAGTATGTTCCACCATCATTCAGTCAACAATTGTTGGACAAATGGAATCGATGGACCCAGGGAAACAAGTCAGCCGCTGATTACATTGCTAAGTTTGATGAATATCTGAATCGGTGTGGAGCTATTGAGTTAGAATCTCCCGAACAGACCCTATCTAGGTTTAGGTCCGGTCTTAGGGATGATTATCGCCGAGAGCTCATTGCTCGAGGCATCACGACTCTAGAACAGGCATATCAGCTAGTCACCGACTTAGATAAGTCTAGAGGATCCTATTTTACCCGAAGTAACTTTAAGGATAACTCTAAAACCACCACTACTGGCCAGCCAAGCTTCAACCGAACACTTCCTACCCCAAGTAAACCTGCCTCCAGTTCCTCTAGCGTCAAACCAGCAGGTCCTTCTGGTGTAAAGCCCTTTGCATCCGAGAAGAGAACGGTAAGCGAACCAGGAAAAGTCAACCTAGAACCCAGTGCTACAGGTGTCAAGGGTATGGTCACCTTGCCAGCCAGTGTCCGAGTCAAACCAAAACCCTTTGTCGAAGTTCCCATTGAAGATATAGAAGGAGAGGATGATGGAGAAGAAGTGGTGCACCAACAAGACGATGACTCGGATGCCTCTGTCGAAGAGTATGAATTTAATGGGTGCATCCGAACTGTGGAAATGACGAGCTTACCTCCTAATGTATCTCGCACCCAATTAGGAGTGGTTAGATGTACTTTAACCCAGCCTGAACCACTCAACGACTGGAGAAGGACTGCCATATTCCAAACTTGCACAAAAATTGGCAATAAGAACTGCAAGGTAATAGTGGATAGTGGCAGCTGCATCAACGCTGTGGCATCAAAGTTAATTACCACCTTGGGGATGACACCGGTGAAGCATCCAAACCCCTACAAAGTTACATGGATCGATGCTACATCTATCGATGTTCAAGAGAGATGTCAAATTCCCATCCAGTTTGCCACATACATAGAAAATGTGTGGTGTGACATACTCCCCATGAATGTAGGTCATATCATTTTGGGTCGACCATGGTTATTTGACCTAGATGTGACTATACATGGACGTACCAACCAGTGTTCGTTCGTCCATAATGGGAAAAAGGTGAAGATTATGCCAAATCAACCGAAGCCGCCAACCCGAGAGAAAGAGGCTGGTAAAGGGAAAGATAAAGTGGACGTTATAAATCCTAAAAAAAGGGTTGATAAGGGCAAAGGTAAGATGAAAATGAATTGATTAGCCACGATCAAATTGAAAAGAGCTTGCAGGATGGTTCTACTTGTTATGCTCTTGTGGCTCGAGAGGCTAGCCGGGATATCGAGGAGCAGATTCCCGAGCATATTAAACCAATTCTGGAGGAGTTTTCCGAAACCCTTCCAAAAGATCTTCCAGGTGAGTTGCCCCCTATGCGAGACATTCAACATGCTATTGACTTAGTCCCAGGAGCAACTTTACCAAATTTGCCCCACTATAGAATGAACCCAACTGAACATGCGGAATTGCAAAGGCAAGTGGAAGAGCTACTTGACAAGGGGTTCATCAAAGAGAGCTTGAGCCCATGTGCGGTTCCCGCACTTTTGCGCCAAAGAAGGATGGTACATGGCGTATGTGTGTGGATAGTCGTGCAATCAATAAAATTACCGTCAAGTACCGTTTTCCCATTCCCCGTCTTGATGATATGCTGGATCTGATGTCAGGTGCCATAATCTTCTCCAAAATTGATCTTAAGAGCGGGTACCATCAAATTAGAATCCGACCCGGGGATGAATGGAAAACCGCATTTAAGACTAAAGACGGGTTATATGAATGGTTGATTATGCCATTTGGACTGTCCAATGCCCCAAGCACCTTCATGAGAGTAATGACCCAATTGTTTCGACCGTTTATCGGTAAGTTCGTGGTGGTCTATTTTGATGACATACTGATCTACAGCCAAACCCAGGAGCAACATGTGGGACATCTGAGGCAAGTCCTCTGCACACTCCATGCTGAGAAATTTTATGCAAATCCAAAGAAGTGTGCTTTTTGTATAGACAGGGTTATCTTCCTAGGATTTGTGGTTTCCTCCGAGGGAGTTTCCGCAGACCCTGAAAAAGTGAAGGCAATAACCGAGTGGCCACAACCCCGGACGATTAGGGAAGTCAGAAGCTTTCACGGGTTAGCCACTTTCTACCGTCGGTTCATCAAGAATTTTAGTGCTATCATGGCACCTATCACCGACTGTTTAAAGAGTGAGGTGTTCCAGTGGACTCCTGCTGCCTCCAAAGCTTTCGCTGAGATAAAGAAGATGATGACGGAAGCTCCCGTAATGCGTCTCCCTGATTTTTCAAAAGCTTTTGAAGTAACTTGTGACGCATCGGGACTGGCAATAGGTGTGTGTACTGAGTCAGGAAAACCACCCGGTTGCTTATTTCAGCGAAAAATTAAATGATGTCCGACAACGCTACTCCACATATGATAAAGAATTTTATGCGGTTATACAGGCTTTGCGCTACTGGAGACATTACTTGTTGCCACAAGAATTTGTGTTATACTCAGATCATGAAGCGTTAAGGTATCTCAACTCCCAGAAGAGATTAAACGCGAGACATAGCAAATGGGTAGAGTTCTTGCAGGATTACACTTTTGTTCTCAAACATAAAGCAGGCATCGAGAATAAGGTCGCTGATGCGCTGAGTCGACGTGTCACGATCTTGGTGGCAATGAGCACAGAAGTGGTTGGATTTGAGAAATTAAAAGAGGAGTATGAATCATGTCCCGATTTTGGGAAAATTTATGTCACGTTACGAGACGGCCCTGTTCGTGAGATGTACGGTTTTCTTCTTCAAGACGGTTATCTATTTAGATTCCGTAAGTTGTGTATTCCCCGTACGTCCCTCAGGGATTTTCTCTCTTGGGAATTACATGCTGGAGGTCTGGCGGGACATTTCGGTCAGAACAAGACAATTGAGGCCGTTGAACACCGATTCTACTGGCCGAGTCTGAAAAGAGACGTCTCTAAAGTAGTTAGCCAATGTCGCACGTGTCAACTGGCTAAGCAACAGAAGCAGATTGCCGGACCTTACACTCCTCTTCCTGTACCTAAGTGCCCCTGGCAAGACGTGAGCCTAGACTTCATACTAGGGCTGCCCAAAACTCAAAAGAAGCATGATTCTATCCTAGTGGTAGTTGACCGATTCTCAAAAATGGCTCACTTCATCCCGTGTTCCAAGACCTCAGATGCGTTTCGAGTGGCTATCTTATTCTTTGATCATATCGTAAAGTTGCACGGGATACCTAAAACCATGGTGTCTGATAGGGATGTTAAGTTTGTTAGCTATTTCTGGAAGACACTTTGGCATAAGATGGGCACCAAACTGAAATTCTCAACCGCCTTTCACCCGCAGACAGATGGTCAAACCGAGGTGGTAAACAGATCGCTAGGAAATCTCCTCAGGTGTCTAGTTGGAGAAAATTTAAAAACTTGGGATCTCATTTTACCTATGGCTGAATTACATATAACGGATCTGTCAATAGGACTACGGGTCTCAGTCCTTTTGAAATAGTAAACGGTTTTAAGCCCAGGCAACCCATTGATTTTATTCCCATGGCTCATCATCATTCTAGGGTATCAGACTCCGCATCAGCATTTGCATCCCATATCCATGCATTACATGAGGAAGTTAGAGAGACAAGATAATGAAAAATAATACTGATTATAAAGCTTCTGCAGATCTACATCGCCGATTAAGATCTTTTAATGTCGGAGATTATGTGATGGTCCGCATGCGACCCGAACGGTTTCCACCAGGAACCGTGAAGAAATTACACGCGCGAAGTGCAGGGCCATTCAAGATTATCAAGAAAATCAATTCAAATGCTTATGTGGTGGATCTCCCACCTGACTTTGGCATCAGTTGCATCTTTAATGTTGAGGATTTGGTTCCATATCGAGGTACTTTTGATACCCCTTCTGATCCATTTGTGGATGAGCCAAGCCAAGACCTTCTTTCTGAGAGCCCCCCACTACCTCCACTTCCCCCTAAAATGTCCTATGCAACAGAACATATAGATTCTATCGTGGATGATCAGATTATCTCTACTGGAGATGGAGGGACGAGACGCTATCTCATTAAGTTGACGGGAAAACCTGATTCAGAAAATTCTTGAATTACCGAGGAAGACCTCCAGCATCTTGATCCTGATCGACTGGAGCACTACCACAGCAGACAGCAGTTCTGTCCCCCACACTCGACAGGGTCGAGTTCTTTCCACCCGGGGGGAATTGATGAGGACATCATGCCACCGCCCAGGAGCAGGTTCGATCGAGTATACTTCAGGAGGCGACGCGCTGGTCTTCTATGGCTTTAGATGGGACTTGTTTCAGGCCTTATTGATAGCAGATGTTTTAGTTTTATTTGTGTTCCTTTTATTTTTGTTCTTTTGTGGACGTTTAGTACCACATCGGTTATTTCCCAGTAGTTCTCTTTGTAAAGCCTATATAAGGCCCCCTAGACTGTCTTGTTGGAATTAATGAATGAATGATTAAAACTTTTCCTCAAATTATTTGTTAAATTCTTGAGTTCTGCTGCTCTCGAGTTTAGGGTGAGAAGCCCGTGCAAGGGGTGGAAACCCAAATCTTATCTTGTTCGCAATTTAAATTTTGGTTGTGATTTGAAGGTGATTGCGATCCAGGTGGTTTTACATCAACAAGCTTGCAAGGTATCCATACCTATGATATCTATAACACTGGGTACGCGAGTTGACTTTCGCTGGTTCATTAGCTGTTTTCTTCTCAAAGGTTGTTGGTTTGCACTAGAAGATCCTGATGTTTTGACACATGAAGAACTGGAGGCAAGTTTACTCAAGGCAGGAAACGATCGGCTGTAGCTAAGCTTGCTAGTAGTTATTATTTTAGAGCTATCCCTAAAATCAGATCGGTGAAAATAGGATCCTCTAAGCTCATATAAATCGGTGACCACTTGATATGCCTACTCTAGAGTCGTGATATCTCGAGCTATAAGCTCTCAGCGGTAATCATCCCTAAGACCTGAACTAAATCTAGATAGGGTCTATTTGAGAGACTCAAACTCAATTGCACTGTATCAATTCAAGTATTCATCAAACTTTGCGAGTGATAGATGACCGACTTGTTTCCTTAAGTTAACCTATTCTACTTGTCCAGTAACTGCTAATTGTAGGAAGATGAAACGTATTTCAATATAAGCTTCTCTTTCATACTCTCTCAAGTCTCAACTGGATCATCCCTTCTATACCTCATCATCCTTCAAGATTCTCCTAATATTGTCTAGCTTATCCAGTTAGTTTAATCATAGTAAAACGAATTTTTCTAGATTCGGACATGTCACACAACAAAAGTAGCGGTCCATAGTTAGTTGTCAATCTATGTAAGCTTGAGGGTCTAAAAGTCCATCGAAGGAAGGAGCATTTACATTTACACTTTTGATATACTGGGCATCTATGTCTTGTGTGTTGTCAGATTAAGCTCGATTCCGCCGGATGATCTACTGTTATTGTTCTCCTCTAAGGGATCTGAGATTCTCCTTCAATTTATTTCTAGCCTACCAAGTCGTGTGGCTAGATCCTTATAATTGGTATCAGCCTGATCTTTAAACTCTTGCAGTCATCTGGTTCATCTGGTTCATTCTAGCAATTGAGTGTGTTAGGTGTACCCTTAAAGCTAGAGTTCATTGATGTCGAAGTTTCTCCTATTGAAAAAAAATTCTCACTTCTAATTGGCATGCAAATTCTTAACTAATCCTTATGCAAACTACCAACTTTTAAGCTTTATTGATTAGCACAGATTAGAAAAATATAATGTTGGTACAGTGGTTAGACTACACGCGCTAACACAATAAATTTTCAAAGCAATTCAAGTGTTCACTGATTCAAATTAATTAAGTTGCACAATTAATATCAATTTTGATTTTCACTCGAGGTCAATTCACACAAACTCACTATTTGTAAGCAGCAGTCAATAGATTCCATCTTGCGATGATTCAAAACTATCTATCTAAGAGAAAGAAATAACTGAATAGAAAATTTAACGATTACCTAGCAGACGATTGAAGCTCGAACCTGGATATGAAGGCTGTCAACGCGTAGCTCTAATCTCTACAAATCCAATGCTTTAAAAATGGCTCGATTCGGGCTTGAAACGAGCTCAGAATGGCCCCCAGAATAACTTAGTTACAGAAGAGTCAAACTGAGCCCAGGCCGAGTCAACTCACTAGGGTCAACTCAATCTAAGTTGAGTGGCTCAGGGTCGGTCGGCTCGGCTCTGAGCTGCGGCTTGGCTCGGCTCGATCTGAGTCGACGGCTCACGATCGACTCGGCTCGAGTCAACGGCTGGCTGCTCGGGGTCGGCTCGGCGAGCCGATCATGTTAGTAGGCTGACGTCAGCAGAAGGTGGATTAGGTTAAATCCTCCTGGTTGCAAACGGGTCAGATTTCTTCGCGGGTTTGTCAACTTAAGCCCGCAATCAAACGAAACTCAAAACAACCCTATCCCTCAGCTGCTCAGGCGAGAACTTGCGGGCAATGGCGACGACAATGGTTGTTGTCGAAGGCGGTTGTCGGCAAGGACGTTGAAGAAGACGGCGGCAACGATGACGATGAGGGTGACGTCGGTGAAGGGAATCTGCGGCGGAATCTGACGACAATGAGGACGAGGTTTGGATCTGCAAGGAACCGGTCGGCGATAGCATGGCAAGATTTGGTGATGCAGTCGAGGGTAGGCGGCGACAAAAGGAGAGGTGGTCGGCGACGCTGGTGATGGACGGTTGCAGGTCTGGAGCTGCTTCAAATCAAGTCGACGAGGGGCGATAAAGGCTCCAGCGAAGTCACAAAGGAAGGAGATCAGCGACGGTGATGCATTCGAGGACTGGCAGTGTCGGTGTCGTTGACAAGAGGGAGGAGATCGGAGCAGTGTTATGGCGGCTCGGCAGCGTGTCGTATGAGGTTGTAGCGAAGATCGAAGGAGAAGAAGATGAGGAAGATCTGCGCGATGGGGATATGCCACATGGTGGCGACGGTGTTGGCAGAGGGAGGAGGTGGTGGCGTATAGTCTCGTCGGCAAAGGGAGGAGTAGGCGGCAATGGAGGCAAGCTGCTAGGGATGGAAGTGGAGAAGATGAAGAGTGCAACTTCAAAAATTTTGAGGATTTTCGAAGGGATTTTTTGGGATTTTTTGCTATAATTTTTCATTCCTTTTTCTCTTCTTTTCTTTGATTTTTATCTGATCTAGGATTTCAGTTTTTTTTTTTTTTTTGAATAGATCTAGGGTTTTAATCTAAAAAGAGGGTTTGAGAGAGAGGTTAGGTTTGAAGGAGATTGAAAATTAATTGCTTTGATACCAAAATAATGTAAAATAATGGATCACAATCACCTTAAAACTAAAATTGGGAACTAGGGTTTAAAAAAATTTGAAAATTTGGATAGCGTATTGGGCTTCACCCCTTGTACCACGAGCTTCACACCCAAAACTCAAGATACTAATATTAAAAAAATTAACTGAAAAATTTGTAATTTCAATCATCCAATAATAAATCCAAAGAGAAGTCTTGGAGACCTACCTATTTATAGGCTTTACAAAAGTGCACTTTTAAGAAATAATCGTGTGGTACTAAACGTTCACATAAAAGAAAACATCACTAAATTTAGCAAAATAAACTACAAAATAAAAATAGCTAAAATCAAAGAAAGGCATCACGGTGCTTTTAGAACAGACTCGATCAAAAAGTCGTCTCAGCGGCATTCATCAGTTAAGCATGAGACCCCATCATTGATATTACAAATAGTTGGTTCTGGTCTCGGATTTGATGTAGGATCATGCCTTGTTCATGTGTCCAGATACACTCCAACATGCTAACTCCCTTCATCATCACCTCATTGTTACACCATTGCCATAAGGACCAAATGACCGTGTAAGACAACCATGAGTAGAGTCCATTGTCGCATTTTAAGCTTAAGGGTAATATTTTTACATCTTTTCATTAGTCATTTGTATTTACTGCAGTGCTCTTAGCTATTTTTTTCATTTAATGTAAATTTCTCTAGATCTTTAGATTCATATCATCTATGTTGGATGTCGACTACTTAATGCAATCCCTCTCCTTTATCCTGGCTTGAGATCAGGCGATGAAACGACAAAACAATGAGCACAACACTGATGGTGTTAAATTCCTTTTAGATAACTTTTTAATTTCACCCATTTACCCTAGAAAGTAAAGGAGTTTTTCACCCTTTACCCATTAGGGTGGGATAATTTGATTTTTTTTTAAATTACCATTAGGGCAAGAGTAAAGTTTTAAGCATTCACGGTAAGGATAGGGACAAGACTTTAGGGTGAGTTTGGCATTTGGAATATAATGAGAATAGAAACTTCAGGATTCTTTATCCATTCTCCACTTACCATGTTTGGCACATGGAATTTGAAAAGCTGAATTAGATACTAAAGTTTCAGATTCCTTGGGTCCCACTTGCCACGTAGCACAAGTTTAAAAAAAAAAACTATACTCCCCTGAGCTGGAAAGTCAGAGAGAGAAATTGCTCCAGATTATGTTAACACTTTTTAAGTTTCTCTTTAAAGCCCACTTTCTTTTTTCTTATTTCTCTCCATCGCAGGTGTTTCTATTCATCAATTGAGCTGCCGGGTCCCATGCTCTCCCAGAATCATCTTGTGTTTATCTTCTATCCAGAAAATTCAAGCGCCATAAAAAACACTATGATCAAATACACATCAAAATACAAACTCATTTTCTAGGTTTGTCATTGCACTAAAATTTATGGCTTTAGATGATGATTTATTTTGTTCTAGTTTGGTTCTGACCTTTTTTCTCTTCCGGATGCAATAAAAAATGGTTATACTCTTTTGGTGACTTAGTTGTATCTTTGATCCTTCTTTTCCCTACTATTTTTTATTTATTGTTCTTGCCCAAAGTTAGGGTTGTGTTGCCCAAAATTTGGATATTTGTCATTTTCTTGGAGAAGTGTTGGGTTTTCATTATTTGGTTTTGAAGCATGCTTGGATAATGTCTTCCTATGTGAGATCTAATTTTATTTGGAATGGATATCAACTATATTATGCTACCTGTTCTTTTATTAAGACTAACTATATTATGCTACCTATTTTTTATTAAGAATAACTTGGGATCATCTTAGTTTAAGAAAAAGAAATTTAGATCATCCCCATCTTTTCTTCTTTCTTGTTTAAATCTTTTGGTTGGTACTTTTTATTTTAATTACTTGACTTGATGCTTTTTCTGCTTTTGATATAATTTGCAATTTCTAATAGTAGTTTTTTTTTTTTTATATATATATATAACAAAACCTTTATATGCAACTTCAAACAATTGGGGTTTAATTTGAGGATTAGCGGTAAATTTTAGCATGACAGGAATAGAAGTTGAAGTTTTAGACTTTTCAGCTGACAAGATAATGAGAGTTTCTTTTAAAATTTTCAGTGATTTACCATTGTCTAGTGCACTTTAATATGGTGGTGAATTAGAAAAATGAGATCAGTAATACATGTCTGATTATGTCTTGCTGTATACCATAGTCATAATTGCAGCTGCAACTTTCATTCTCTTTCTTAAGAAAAATGAATGTCCTAGGTGGCCTCTTCCTAGAACAAGAGACATGGAAAGTAGTCACATGTGGTGTCTCTCAGAGAGAGAAAAATACTAGGAAAATGTTGTAAGAAATGCCTTCACAGAGATAATGCATGTGTGTCAATAGAAGAGCAGCAATGTGGTTGGTCAGAACATGAAAAATCGGGTAACAAGTGTTAACTTCCAACAATCGGGGGAGGGACGGTTAAGCTGCTTTGTCAATGAGGTGTTGCAAGCAATAGGTGGTGGCATAAAGAACATGATCACATCAGACGGTATATGCCCCCATAAATACAACAAAACCTTCAATGGTATCCTTGGCTTAAGGCAGCAAATCCATAGATATTTAACTTTGGAATTAGATTTTTTTTTTTTTTTGGTTGACATTCTACATTACATATGACCTTCATAGGATTGCATTGGACACCAGTGGCACAATCATTCCAGCAAAGGTTCCATTAGCAATTGATGGCCACTGGACACAAAACACATGACAGCACAGAATATCCTTGCAGTTGCCACACCTAACAAACTGTTCAGGAATGTGTTAGTTATTTAGCTAACTGGCTAGGAGCGGTCTACAAATGATTTCATCCTTGTGATCCCAGAACCATGGCTTAAGAACCATTAAGGGTAATTAGATAGCTGTTGAAATCTTATCTAAATAACAGAGTGATAGCTAACATGTTAACTATTGTAGGAGAATACTATTTGGTGGACACTGGAGAATTTACCGTGCCTGGGTCCATCACACCATATCAAAATATCTGTGATGAGGACACCATGCCGCTTAAGAGCCGATTCGATCGAGCTTATTTCAGGAAGCGGCGTAATGCAGTTCTTTAGTTTTAGCTTAGTTTTATTTTAGACTTATTTTATACCATTTAGTTGATGCTCTTCTTGTGGGCATTTAGTATCACATCGTTATTTCCTAAAGTCTTTTCTTGTAAAGCCTAATAGCCTATAAAAGGCCCCCTTGAATATTTCATTGGATTATTGAATGATTAAAACTTTCCTCAAAATATCCATTTAAATTCCTGAGTTTATTTGCTCTCGAGTTTGGGTGAGAAGCCCGCGGCAGGGGTGGAAACCCGAAATTCTATCCCGTTTTAAATTTTAAATTTTGGTTACGATTTGAAGGTGATTGCGATCCAGGTTGATTTTACTTCATTTTGGTATCAGAGCATCTGGTTTCAATTCCTTTCAAAAAAATTCCTATTTTCAAACTTCTCTTTTCCCTTCCCCACAAACCCTAGATCCCTGTTACAAAAAAAAATACACTGTAGAAAATCCCTAAAAATCTACACAAAATTCTCTCAAAATTCAAAATCTCAAATTGTTCATCATCGTCACACTTCTCCCTCCAAATTCCGCCGCCATTGACATCCACCACCTCCAAATCCTTCTGTTCTTCTTCCCCCCTCTCTCACTTCAACCATACCACCGCGCCACCACCACCATCGGCAGCAGCATCATCATCATCCACCATCATCAAGCACCGCAGCCTTCCCCACCTTCAGCCAAGACTCGAAGCTCGGCAAGATCTCAACAACCAGAACCCCAGGCGAGATCTCCATTTCGCCGCCCCTTTGTCGTCGTTGATAGCTTCATCTCACCACATTCACACCCACCACCCCTTGCCAAAGTCAGAATTCACCTCTCCGACTTCATCAGCAGCAGCATCTCCGCGGATCATCCTTCCCCTCCATCGATCGGGTCCAACGAACCACAGACCTTGCTGTTGCGTCGTCGCCGAAGTGTCGCCAAGGAGATCCCCAGAACTCGCTGGCGAGGGTCCATATTTGAAGCCTCCACTGCCATCGCGTCGTGCCCCGTGCCCGCTGACTCTCACACCCACGGCGCTCTCCATTAGCTGCGGTCATTGTCGTCTCCTCCGTGCAGGCACACAATGATCAGGGTTGTGAGCTCTGATCCAATCCAGGGATTGGATCCAACTAATCTAGCCGATCAGTATCAGATCAAGTGGATTCGGGTCGGATCCGATCAGGCCGAACCCAATCACCCATAAACCTAACCCGGTTGGTAGAGAAGTCAGCCCACTGACGTCATCACCGAGTCACCCCACTGAGTTAACTCAGTCCAGTGTATTCTGACTTAGTCCTACAGCAACTCAGCACTTTCGCAGGCCGTTCAAGATTTGTTCAAATCGAGCCGTTTTTGAGGCAGTAGGTTCGTGACGACCAGTACTACGCGCCTACAACAGTCAAGTTTAGGTTTGAGCTTCGGTCGTCACTCAGGTAATTTTTGAAAATTCTGTATAGTTATTCCTGCCACTTAATTGAGATATTTAGCTAATCCAATCTGTCACGAGATAGAATCTTTTGACTATTGCCGACTAAATAGTGAGTTGCGTGATTCTAATCTTGAGTGATAACCTGACTTGATATTAACTGTGCAACTAAATTAGTTTGAATTTGTGATCACTTAACTTAAGTTGGAATTAATTGTGTTAGCAAGTGTTTTTGTCAGTCTCTACATATATTTCTTAATCACGTATTAATCTACATAGCTTAGAGTTGGTATTATTTATCATTGATCTAATCTGTGACTCCTTCTGCATAACATACATCTCATTCTGAGACAATCTGCATATAGAATCAACTAGGAACTTGCATGCCAACAAGGAGTGGCAGAACTTTTCTATAGGAGAAACTTCAGCACCAATGGATCCTAACATTCAGGATACACTTAACACACTCATTGACAAGATAGAAAAGATGGACCAGCAGCTACTAGAAGTTAGGGATCAGGTTGATGTCAATTGTAGGGATCTAGCAACCCGACTTAATAAGCTAAAAACCAATTGGAGAGAGCCACGGAGGAGGAAAATTCTCGAAACGGCAGTAGGTCACTCAGGCAAGAGCGGGTTCGACCCTACAATACAGCTGACACGGATGCCCAGTATATCAAGAGCGTTAAAGTCGATACTTTTTCCTTCGATAGGCGCTTGGACCCTCAAGTTTACATAGACTGACAGTTGGCTATTGACTGCTATTTCTGTTGGCATGACATATCTGAGTCTAGAAAAATTAGATTTGCCGTGATGAAACTAACGGGACAAGCTGAACAATATTGGGAAAACCTTGAGAGGATGATGAGGTACAGAAGGGAAGACCCAATGGAGACTTGGGGACTCGGTGGAGACTTGGGAAGGTATGAAAGAGAAGCTTATGTTGAAGTACGTTCCATCGTCATTCAGTCAGCAATTACTGAAAAAGTAAAATTGATGAACCCAGGAGAACAAGTCAGCACCGACTACATTGCTAAGTTTAATGAATATTTGAATCGGTGCGGAGCAATCGAGTTGGAGTCTCCCGAACAGACTCTATCTATGTTTAGGTCCAGTCTTAGGGATGATTACCGCCAAGAGCTCATCGCTCGAGATATCACGACTTTAGAGTAGGCATATCAGCTAGTCACCGACTTAGATGAGTCTAGAGGATCCTATTTTCACCGAACTGATTTTAGAGATAACTCTAAAACCGTCACTACTAGCAAGCAAAGCTTTACCGATCTTTCCTGTTTCGAGCAAACCTGCCTCCAGTTTCTCTAGCGTCAAACCAGTAGGTCCTTCTGGTGTAAAGCCAGCCACTTCTGACAGGATAACGGTTAGTGAATCAGGAAAGGTCAACCCACAGACCCAATGCTATAGGTGTCAAGGGTATGGACACCTTGCCAGCCAGTGCCCGAGTCAAACCAAAACCCTCTTCCTGGAAGTTCTCATTGAAGATATAGAAAAAGAGGATGATGGAGAAGTGGCCGTGCACTAACAAGATGATGACTCGGATGCCTCTGTCGAGGAGTAAGAATTCAATGGGTGCATCAGAACTGTGAAAGTGACGTACATATCTCTTAGTATAGATTGAGCCCAATTAGGAGTGGTTGGCGCACCTTAGCCCAGCCTGAGCCACTCAACGACTGGAGAAGGACTGTCATATTTCAAACTTGCACAAAAATTAAAAACAAGAGCTGCAAGGTGATAGTAGATGGTGGCAGTTGCATTAACGCCTTTGCGTCGAAGTTAATCACCACCTTGGGGATGAGGTTGGTAAGCATCCAAACCCTACAATGTCACATGGATTGACGCTACATTCATAGTGTTCAAAAGAGATGTCAAATTCACATCCAGTTTGCCACGTACACAGATAATGTGTAGTGTGACACACACCAACTAATGTTCGTCCATCCATAACGACAAAAAGGTGAAGATAATGTCGAATCAAGCGAAACCACCAACCCGAGACAAAAAAGTTGACAAAGGCAAAGACAAAGTGGATGTCATAACTCCTAAAAGAAAGTGATAAGGGCAAAGGTAAGATAGTAATGAATTTGATTAGCCACGATTAAATTGAAAAGAGCTTGCATGATGGTTCTACTTGTTATGCACTCGTGGTTCGAGAGGCTGAGCGAAAAATCAAGGTGCAGATCCCCTGGCACATTAAATCAATCCTAGAGGAGTTTTTCGAAATCCTCTCACAAGATCTGCCAGGTGAGTTGCCTCTCATGCGAGACATTCAACATTTTATTGACTTAGTCTCAGGAGCAACTTTGTCAAATCTACCCCACTACAGAATGAACCCTACTGAACATGCGAAGTTACAACAACAGGTAGAAGAGTTACTTGACAAAGGTTCATCAAAGAAAATTTGAGCATGTGTGCAATTTTCGCACTTTTGACGCCAAAGAAGAATGGTACATGACGTATGTGTGTGGATAGTCGCGCAATCAATAAGATCACCATCAAGTATCGTTTCTTCATTCCCCCGTCTTGATGATATGCTGGATCTGATATGAGGTGCCACAATCTTCTCCAAGATTGATTTTAAGAGTGGGTACCACCAAATTAGAATCCGGCCAGGGGACGAATGAAAAACTACATTCAAAACTAAAAATGGGTTGTATGAATGGTTGATTATGCCCTTTGGACTGTCTAATGCTCCTAGTGATGACTCAATTGTTTCGGTCATTTATCGGTAAATTCATAGTAGTATACTTTAATGATATACTGATTTACAATCGAACTCAGGAGCAACATGTGGGCCATCTGAGGCAAGTTCTCTGCACACTCCAAGCTGAAAATTTTTATGCAAACCCAAAGAAGTGTGCTTGCTGTACGGACAGAGTTGTCTTCCTAGGATTTGTGGTTTCATCCGAGGGAGTTTTCGCGGACCCTGAGAAGGTGAAAGCAATCACCGAGTGGCCGCAACCCAGAATGATTAGGGAAGTCAGAAGTTTTCATGGGTTAGTCACTTTCTACCGTCGGTTCATAAAAAACTTTAGTGCTATTATGGCACATATAACCGACTGTCTGAAGAGCGAGAAATTCCAGTGGACTCCTGCCGCCCCAAGGCTTTTGCAAAAATTAAGAGGGTAATGACGAAATCTCCTGTTATGCGTCTCCCTGACTTTTTGAAAGCGTTTGAAGTAACATTGATGCATCGGGACTGGCAACAGGTGTGTGCTGAGTCAGGAAAACCATCATGTTGCTTATTTCAGTGAAAAATTAAATGACGTCGGACAGCGATACTTTACGTATGACAAGAAATTTTATGCGATTGTGCAGACTTTGCATTACTAGAAGCATTATCTATTGCCGCAGGAGTTCGTGATGTATTCGGATCATGAAGCAGTATCTCAACTCCCAGAAAAGATTAAATGCGAGACACATCAAATGGGGTGAAATTCCTCCAGAATTACATATTTGTTCTCAAACATAAGGCGAAAATTGAGAATAAGGTCGCTGATGCGCTTAGCCGGTGTGTAATGATTTTGGTCGCAATGAGTGCAGAAGTGATTAGGCTCGAGAGATTAGGGTAGAAGTATGACTCATGCCCGACTTTGGAGAAATTTACGTCACGTACGGGACGGCTCCGTTCGTGAAATGGACTACTTTCTGTTATAAGACGGTTATCTATTCAGATTCTGTAAGTTATGTATTCCTCGTACGTCCCTCAGGAATTTTCTCTCTTGGGAAATACATGTTGGAGATCTGGCTGGACATTTCGGTTAGAACAAGATAATTAAGACTGTTGAACACCGATTCTACTGGCCGAGCTTGAAGAAAATGTTGCTAAAATCGTTGACTAGTGTCACACGTGTCAACTAGTCAAACAATAAAAGCAGATTGTCAGACCTTACACTCCTCTCCATGTGCCCAATTGCCCTTAGCAAGACGTAAACCTAAATTTCATACTAGGGTTATCAAAACTCAGAAAAGGCACGACTCTATCCTAGTAGTAGTTGACTGATTCTCCAAAATGGCTCACTTCATCCGGAACTCCAAAACCTCCGATGCGTCTCGAGTAGCTGTCTTGTTCTTTGATAATGTCGTCAAGTTGCATGAGTTACCTAAAACTATGGTGTCTGATAAGGACGTTAAGTTTGTTAGCTACTTCTGGCAAACACTTTGGCACAAGATGGGCACCAAACTGAAATTCTCGACAACTTTTTATTCACAAGCAGATAGCCAAACTGAGGTAGTAAAGTAGTAAACATGACTCTAGGAAACCTCCTTAGGTGTCTCGTTGGGAAAATTTAAAAATTTAACATCTCATTTTGCCTATGACCGAATTTACATACAATGATTTCGTCAATAAAACTACGAGTCTTAGTCCTTTTGAAATAATAATTGGCTTAAACTTAGACAGCCAGTTGATTTAATTTCCATGGCCCATCATCATTCTAAGATATCAGACTCTGCATCAGCATTTGCATCTCATATACGTGCACTACATGAGGAGATCAAAGAGAAGATAATGAAAAATAATATTGATTATAAGCTTTTGCAGATTTACATCACAGATTAAGAACATTTAATGTCGGTGATTGTGTGATGGACCGCATGAGACTCGAGCGGTTTTCTCCGAGAACCGTGAAGAAATCACACGCGCGAAGCGCGGGGCCATTCCAAATCCTTAAGAAAATCAATTCAAATGCTTATGTGGTGATCTCCCACCGGATTTTGGCACCATTTGCACTTTTAATGTTGTAAACTTGGTTCCATATAGAGGTACTTTTGATACCTCTTCTGATCCATTCGTAGATGAGCCTACCCAGGACCTTCTTTCTGAGAGCCCCCACTACCCCACTTCCTCCTAGATTACCCCATGCAACAGAAAACATAGATTCTATCTGGATGATCAGATTGTCTCTACTAGAGACAGAGAGACGCGGCGCTATCTCATTAAGGGCCTGTTTGGTTAAAGGTGGAAGTGAGGAAGTGAAGAAGTGGTAATAGTTCCCTTTGGAACTTGGGAATTGGTTAGTAAGTTTTCTGGTGTTTGGATGTTGTTGGGAAGTGTGATTTGGAAAATGTTATGTCTTTTCCGGTGTTTGGATGGTAATGTGGAAGTGAAAGTGGAAAAGTTGACTACAAAGTTGACCGCAAAATAATATTAAATTAAAAATAATTAAGAAAAATAAAATTAGACTGTAATTAGAATGCAAGTGAGATTTACATGAGCAAAAAATTAACTATTTTGTGCTATAATTTATTACAAATGAGATTTACATGACCACAAAATCAACTGTAGCACTCTGGAAGTGAGGAAAACATTGTGTAAAGGAGAAAAGAGAGAAGGAAAAGAACTTTTTCCATTTTCCTTTTCCGGTGTTTGGATGAACAGCGAAAATGAGAAAAGACACTTCACACTTCCTCACTTCCATCCAATTCCTTAAATCCAAACAGCCCCTAAGTGGAAAGAAAAATCTGATTCAGAAAATTCTTGAATTACCAAGGACTTCCGGCATCTTGATCCCGACCTACTGGAGCATTATCAGAGTCAGCAGCAACTTTCCCCCACACACTCGACGGGGTCGAGTTCTTCCCACCGAGGGGAATTGATGAGGACATCACGCTGCTTAGGGGCCGATTCGATCGAGTCTATTTCAAGAAGCAATGTAATACAGTTCTTTGACTTTAGCTTAGTTTTGTTTTAGACTTATTTTATATCATTTAGTTGATGTAGTAGGTATTCTTCTTGTGGGTGTTTAGTACCACATCGGTTATTTCCTAGAAGTCCCTTCTTGTAAAGCCTATAAAAGGCCCCATTTACTATATCATTGGATATTGAATGATTAAAACTTTCCTCAAAATATCCAGTTAAAATTCTGAGTTTATTTACTCTCGAGTTTTGGGTGAGAAGCCCGCGGCAGGGGTGGAAACCCGAAATCCTATCATGTTTTAAATTTCAAATTTTGGTTACGATTTGAAGATGATTGCGATTCAGGTTGATTTTACATCAATCTGATATCACTTAAAAGAAAAACATATCATGAATTGTTCAAAATTAAGGTATTCTACCCTTAGAACCACACTGAAAGAGAAATCTGGATCGTGTAAAGGGAAATTCAAGATTCTAAGGTCAAGAACACTTCTAAACATGTGCGCCTCAAGTGGATATTGCAATTGCATGTTATCATTCACAATTTTATATTGCAAATAGATCCACGTGATTACTTGGTGAATAAATGTATTGATTACAAGGAGGACCTTACACACAAGTATTCACACCTAATTCGCCAAAAAAAAAACCCAAAAAGACAACTCAGTAAGCAATGGGTAAAGAGAGATGACATGGCTTGGTATGTGGAAGGAGTATCGTGATGGAGAGAAGAAAGGTGCCTGCACTGAAAGCTAATGAAATAGACATTTATTATTTAATTGTTGTACTCAAAGTTGATATTATGTATTTGTTATATTGTTCTGTTATTAACTTTAATTTTGTATAAAATGAATGATTGAGGCACCCAGTAAACATTCGTTCTAGCTATTGTTCTGTGTTGTACTAGCCATTGCGTGGTTTTGACGGTTTGGAGATTTGTTATTACTAGTTTGATTTTGTGGTTTGGCAAAGTATGCCATTAGTTGTTTTACCATTGTTTCAAAAAAAAAATTCAAATCATCAGATTTTCTTTATATGCATTCCATAAATGACACTAGTTGTATCTGTTATTTGTTTCAAAATTTTGAAGTCAATAGAATAGACTTCTTTATATGCATTATATAAATGACATCAATAATTTGTTTTACAGAAAAATGGCTGATTCTTCAAATGGAAATCATTTTCCACAAGGTGATTGTATCCCAGAAAGTCATAAAAACTTTTCTGAGTCCATAGCTATTTAATCAATTATCTATTGCACAAATTCTAGTATACAGATTGTATCAAAGAAAATACTAACAGATACCATTATTAAAAATGAAACTTTTTCTGTATTCCTTTTCCCAGGCAACAATGGCTCTATCAAAAATATCTTGTCAAACGCATTGTATATTCCTCAAAGGCATTTATCATGGTTTCATATGTATCAACAATATTGTATCAGGTTTTGAGGTACATGATAAGATATTAGCCCTAATATGAAATATGGCTGATATTACCAATATTGACGGATGATATTGCCAATATGATACTAAAACTTATTGGCCGATACCGATACCGGGATTTAAAACTGTAGCATTTATCATGTGTCCTTTGTGGTGTTTAAGAATGATCAAATTATGTGTCTTCATAGCTGTAGATGACGCTTCAAGTTGTGTTAACTAGGTCAGGGCACTCACACCTAGGATTTTCATAGTTGATGTTCCGAATCCTTGAGAATCCCTGTAGGCTAAGGCAGCATACGGTATTAAAGGAGGCATTCCAATTTTACCAATGTACACTGATATTCGTGTTTTGTGTGAAAGATATAAAATCTAAACCACTATAAATACTTAGCAGCCAAGAATAAAGCCACATGTACAGACTCCTGGGTTGCCATCCTTAACCTACAAAGCCAATAAAGATAAACTCCCCACTTACCAAATAAGCTTCTAGGATTCAAGTCAAGCCCCTCTCTTTCAATATTTTCCTCCTCCAGGAATTTGGCACCTGCTCAGAGGGTTGATATCAGGTTGACAAATTGTCTTGAAATATAGTCATATCTTTCGTGTAGCCTTGTACTTCCCATCTAACCCCATTTCAGTCATAAAAGGCAATGACAATGACTCTAACTTTTAATAATTAAAAAAATTAACAGCTTCTAATTACTAAGAATCGGTCTTTTATCATGTGGTTTACTCTTGAGGGGAGAGTCACTAGGCAAGTGGTTGAATAGATTTCTTAGCAAGTCAGTATAAGGATAGTTACAAGTCTGCAAGCATGCATATTTGTTTTGCATTTGGTGATACAGATCGGTCAATACTATAGTGCAAAGTTTCAATAAATGATAAAGGGACCTACTGTAAAATTGTTATATAGATGACTCATAGTAGTAGTAGCAGCAGACAAGTGGCTTTAACCACCAGAACATGTTAACCATAATGGACTTGGAAGGATAAGGTCGAAGTTTTAATGGATTCTCCCCTTCATCTAGAATATATGGTCCTCATGGTGTGGCTAAGATTTTTTTTTTTTTTAAACCAGTTATCAACCTAACATCATTGCCCTATGCACTAGTACCAATTTCCTGAAAAAGGAAATTGTAAACAAGGATACCACAGTTATCAATTTTTTAAATCTACTTTAAGAAAAGCTCATATACAATTACACATTTAAAATCATTCTTAATTTCTTATATGAATTACAAATCCACAATATTTCAAAGTTTCCAACACAATATAGAATATCCATATATCGCTGAATATTCCCCAAATTCCGCTCATTTGGTAGCAAGTGTCCTAAACATCCTTTAATTGTAATTTATAATGTCCCTTTGCACAAATCATATTTTAATTCCTGATATTGCTTTCCATCTTTCCTTCCATACATTTTCATCAAAATTTCCAATCAAATCCAATTCTAAATCTCTAATATAATTCCTTCTCAATGATCTCAAATATTCCTTTCCATCAACTAATTTCATGTCACTCAATTCCTCCAAGGGTACTCACCCTCCAATTCTTCCACTCAGCTCACTCATTTAAATCAAAAGCTCCATGCACATAATGGAAGGTGATCCGATGATAAAATGGATGAAAACTCACCTCTAGAAGCATGTCATGACCTCAAGCTTCACATAGCTACAGTGGAGTACATGTTGCAATTGAGACATGGCTTCTTGGCTTGACAACCCACCAACGGTCGGGGTTTCTCTAGTCAGTACCTTCACAAACCAGTCCTTTGTTTTTCATATATTATGTTACCACCCAACCTTGGGGGGAGGGGGGGGGGGGGTATGGTGGTGGCAGTGTGCGTGCGTGCGCGCGCGCGCGTGTGGGTGGGGTTGATTTGTGTGTGTGTGTGTGTGTGTGTGTGTGTGTGAGAGAGAGAGAGAGAGAGAGTGCATGTGCGAGGGGGCGGGGGTGGGGTGGAGTGGGGTTGGGTTGATGTGTGTGTGTGTGTTGATTTTGGGTTCACGTGTGTGTGTGTGTGTGTGAGAGAGAGAGAGAGAGAGAGATTGCATGCTTGGGTCAGGATGGGAAAAGAAGTATTCTCTTTCTCTCGCGCGTGCAGGTGGGATTGTTGTTGTCCTACTCATTAAACTCACTACACATGTAGAAACAAACAGAAGTCCCTTGATTAGGCTAGGGGAACACATTTTCCCAAGAAATAAATTTGGAGTTCTTTCCTAATTCCTTCCCAGAATGAGTTATGTTCATATTTAGTTCGAATCAATTTGTCAAATGTTTTCTTGACGATAGTTTGGTCATGCGCGACGTAGACCTACAGATGCGCCAATCCGGCGAGTAGAGCGTATCAAATTAGGACAAGTTAAAAGAGCGCAGGAGAGATCGAAAAAACATGGATGAAGGTGATCCGACAAGATATAGAGGCTAAAGGTCTTAATGAAGACATATTGCTCGATAGGAATGAGTGGAGAAAGTTGATCCATGTGCCCGATCCGGCATAATTCTCTTTTAGTTCATGTAGCCTACCCCCAAATACTTGGGACAAGTAGCTTAATTGTTGTTTTTTTTGTTTTCAGTCATAAAATGATCTCATTACATGCCTTACAGATATATGGAATTCATTGTGATAAATCCTATAAGCTAGCCTCTTTATCTACACTATTTACTTCTATGGGGAAAATCTATCGGATTCCCTGATTGCATTAGCTTAAGCACATAATATCAGGTCATAAATTGTTCTTTCGGGGAGCTTTATTCAACTTTAAGTTCTGCTGCATTTTCTTACAAACAAAAAAACTTATGCTCCATAGACGACCTTATTCGATCAGAAAAGGCTTGGATGATATTTTTTTTTTTTTTTTTTTACTTCTATGGGGAAGATTTATCGGATTCCCTGATTGCATTAGCTTAAGTACATAATAACAGGTCATAAATTGTTCTTTGGAGCTTTATTCAACTTTAAATTCCAACATTTTCTTAAAAAAAGAATTTATGCTCCATAGACGATGGATCAGAAAAGGCTTGGATGATGATTTACTTTTACTCCTGAAAGAAATTGTTCTCAAGCACCACTATACGCATAGATCTTCATCAAACATATTTGTAATCCTCAAATCATGCTAAAAGTAAATAAATTAAAAAATACATAGCTTGGTAGGAAGAAATCATCTAAAAATATCCCTTAAAGTAATTATTTCATGGTATCATAACGAAATGAACCAGAAGAAATGAATGTGCAAGGTAAACAGCACTTGAACTAGGGCTAGAACTGAATCTGAATGGAACTTCAATTCTCTAGGAAAGGGTTTCAAATAATCATGCATCAGTTCTACTAAAAATGAGCTCAGCAGCAGGAACTACGATGGCTAAAATCCACAGGCAGGAAATTCAGTGGCCAGGCCCCAACCGACACTAAAAGAACCTGAAAATGCCCTTAAAGAGTCCCATAGACAGTGAATGGAAATCAATCATCACCAACTGAAGAGTAAGTTTCCTCCTTTATTACCAAAACTTTCTTCCACTTGCACAGGAACAGTATCACCAATGGGGGATGTAGGTTTCTCCTATGTTGCACGGACACAGCAACGTTGAAATGGACACGATACGTGGACACGTGATAAATTCTTAAAAATACACACGACACGCATGTCTGACACGCGTGTCAGACACGTTTCGGACACGACACGGCTCCATGATAAAAGTGTTCGTGCTACATAGGGTTTCTCCATAAATATTTAGCATTAAATACATAATGATTCTTGTCTTAAAAATATTGACACAATTTGAAGCCAAATATTGAAAAAATTTCAAAAATAATAGTAATAGTTACAATCAAGTTCTAAACTTCAGGTTACAATTTTTAAGTTGTTGGCAGCTAGATTCAACATTCTTTTACACTCCTTCACTCCAATAGGTCCGATCCCTCTGGACCAAACAGTCAACTTCTCACTTGTCTCATTTTCTAACATTTGACTAAAGCTAGTTATGCACAAATTCTCCGATCATAAGATGTCAAACATAACAATCTTAATCTACCACTCCTTACAACATTTGCATTTTAAAAGTTTATGAGACTTTATTCTGCTTGATATTGATGGAATCCGAGACATTCGGTTATCGGAAAAATGACAATGCTAAGCAAATTCTACCGAACACCGCAATTGATGCAACAACCTAAGTCTAATAAACTAAGTACAAAGCCAACAATCTTCTTCTACAATATAAACAGTAACCGCAGGAGCAATTATGTCGTAAGATACATTTTTAAATGCATGTATATTTCTCTAGAGTCTCTCGTAATAGTACTCGCATGTGTAAGAAAATTTTATACATCACCATAAGGAAGTATCCTCACCTAACACCAAGAATGAGAGCAGCTTCCCTTCTTGTCATAGTAGGCTGGAACCCGCCTTCATAAAATCTGCGCATCCGGGGAACCATCGGCCGTGCCTTGTACGAGTGCCATGCCTGGATGCTGTATCTACCAGCAAGAGCAGCAGCGGCTACCGCAAGTCCTACTAGAAACGGTGTGGCCTGCAAAAATTACAAATAAAAACACTTGTCATAAACTAAGATAAAATTGTATCAATGAAACACGCAATTTATATGCTTTGTTCCTTATCATCCATTGGGGATCAAATTTATTTCACCAATTAGCACCTTCAAATGATTAGGTATACATCATAGCTCAAAAATCACAATTCTTACTAAAAGAATTAGGAGAAAAAAATTCCGAGAAAGTTCATCGAACTTTTCAGCAGCTGGGCAACTCACCATTTATGCGGAGGGGATGGAGACGGGCATTCGCAAGATCGTTTTACTCGGCGGCGATTAAAAAGAATTCCTCCGGATCGAATAAATATTGCTTCTGCCGATTATTGCCGCGGCGGCGGCGGCGGGGATGATCGCTGATTCGTTGGTTCCGGCCGCTTCTCGGTGGCACCGGGGATATTTTCTGTTTCGCTTCACACTGTTTATCTTTTTGCATTTGAACCCTTGACGCTGCGCTGTGTTTGTACAAATTGAAACGAGAGGATGGGGGTATTGGGATTCGGGTAATTTCTCGAAAAGACGTAGGGGATTTGGGTCGGATCCTACAAAGATCCACTTGCAGATCCATTATAAACTTGTCAGAGGAGGTCCATTATAAATTCAAAGAGTGTGTTTGCAGCTTGATATGCGAAACTTCGCTTGGGAATCTAAAGTTTCATGTAGAAGTTCGTGTCTGGTTAAGCTGAACGCAACATTTCTACGACCTTTACGTTCCTGCCAGCATCACATTTTGTTGGGTTTTGTAGGACTGTGCTTCTTTTTGTGATACCTAAATGCACTTCACTTGATGAGAATTCATAAGAAACCTTATTCAAAAAATTCTCCTATTCTTTCTTTTTATTATTTCTTTCTTGTTTTCATTGGCATGGTTGTCATTGTCGCTATTGTTGTTGTAATTATTGTTGGTTGTAGAGTGCTATTTCTTTAAATCATGCAAATCAATTATCTTGAAAACAAATTAAATTAACTTCCTAGCGTGCTGCTGTAGAATTAAAACAGAATTAAGAAACAAATATAATTTGAGTTAGGAATATAGTAGCGTAACCGCTGCCCTAAAAGATCAAAAACCCGTCTCCTTACCCAGACGTTAGTTTGGCTCTGTTTAGTAGCAGTAAAAGAATCTCCCAAATTACCAGCACTCGGCCTAGGACAGTAGGCAGAGCCTCTTCCTCAGACAGAGAATTGTTGCTCAGAAACTGAATAAAAACTGAAAGAATATGATAGTGGGAGAAAGAAAAGATGTAGCTGTAAATTTCAGATTTATATATATCTCTTTCTCTGAGAATGAACAGGGAGACTCTATTTATAGGTACAGGACACTACTCGTTACTAACAGTTCCTGCACAAATCAAACGCACATTTAGTTTAGTTGCAATTAATGTGCAACATCTCTGCACGTTCGCAAATTCACTTTTACCGGGTCAAGAAACATAATAGGTCAAGACATGAAACACTTTGAGAAAGTGAGACAGAGCTCAGGAATATTCCGAGTCCAAGAACTCGAGAATCTAACTCCTTGGAGTCCATTCCTAAGTAACCTCGGGTCAGGTACTCGGGAATGATTCCGAGTACTCAGCGGCCACTCTAAGTCCAAGTTCTCGCGAGTCTTCCCGAGTCTCCAGGTACTCGGGAATAATTCCGAGTCCAAACTCGGGTTACTTTTCCTAGAAGCTCTGAAAGACAAAAATAATATCCAAAATATGGCAAGTCTAAGAGCCTCTTGAACGGAGCTGCATTCGTGTCTGCGGGTCGTGGGCGCAAGCTACCTGAACCCGGCGCGGTTCGATTTGAAGCGTGTGCAATATAAAAAAAAAAGGCTAAACTAAGAATATTATTACACTACTTTCGCAGGATGCGACTGCACTGAGCGTGTGCAACAAGCCTTTAAACTTTTAGATTTTCCCTAAATGAGGAGTTATAGTCTCCTTAGGGCTTTTAACAGATTACACCCACAAAACCGTAAAGATAAAAACAAGTGTTAGTATTTTGAAAATATGTTTTGAAAGAGAGAAAATTTTCAAAATATTTGGCAAAATTTAAGTGATCTACGGTCATAGGTTTATCAAAACTATTCATCCTTAATTTGAGTCTCCATGCAAGAACTTGTTGTTAATCTACGTTAAGAAATCAAGACTAAATTGATTATTTGATCTTTCATAAAACATAGATAATTTGTGCTTGTATGTTTTGGGATTTCAACTTAGACTATGATACCATTATTTATTTATTTATTTATTTATTATAGTTTTATATTTTTTTCTTTAGCTTTATTGAGCTTTCTAATCTACCCATGTAGCGAGCTTTTAATCAATGACTCTCAGAACAAAAAATCTTAGGGCACCAGGTGAGAAAACATCTCTCGGATTTAAGGACTCAAGTAAATAAGGCCACTAAAGGGTTTATTTGTTTTGACCACCATTAGGCATGACTAATCATGCTTCTTAAAACACAATTAACCAACTTAATTAGTGACCGAGTATTATTATAGCATTTTTATTTTTTTATTTATAAGGGTATTTAATTCTTTGTTTTAATCCTTTAATATAAAATACATATCTTTAAGGCAAAAAAATCAAGATAAAAATTATCTTTCTAATCTTTCTTCTTTAATCCTAAAAATTCAACAATATCTCTTATTTTGATTCAAATTAAGAAATCATAATCTAGGCTTCCCTAATTCCTAAAATCAACCTAACTCCCTTAAAAATGGATCAAAACTTTTTCTCTTTTTTTTTAAAAAATGTTAAAAAAGAAAAAAATCATATACAAAAGAGGAATTCTAAGAATATCCTAGAAGAAGTTAAAAAGAAAGAAAATTTAAAAATTCTACGTTAGTAGACCCTCCTCCATACTTATCTCATGCATTGTCCTTAATGTAACGTTAAAGTATGTATGCATGAAAATAAAGAGGGAAGGAGAATTCACCTCAAGGTGATGGCTCTGGTGGAGGTCTGATTGGTGCACAAAATGCGCCCCAATCTAAAGAATGTGAAATTCGTAAAAACTCATCATTGACCTCTTTCTTTTTATAACCCAGTAATATAATATTGTATGTGGAAGTTTTTATTTTGAAATTTATCCCAATCTAACGACCAAGGTTGGTAAATAATCTTAGAGTCATTTTATTCAACACCTTTTGTTCCACAATTGAATGTGATTTGGATAGATGATTGATTTGGGCTCAGGTGTTGGAGGTATGCGAATCGAACTGACTTAGGAATTTGACTTAATCAAGTAAAAGTTCTGGAGTGAAGATTGGTTCAGAAAATGGGTCCAAATTAAGAAAATGAAAATCTAGTTCACATTCATTTCCCATCAATTGAATGTGATTTTACAAGATTGGTGATTCAAGTTTAAGAATTACAGGCATAGGAATCATAATCGGATCTGAAATGTTGCTCAAATTGGGAAACTAAATAGAAGTCGATAATGATTCAAAATTTGAAACTGAATCACAAAATGAAGATCAGGGTCATATTCCTATTCGAGTTCAATTTCATAAAAATGATAACTTTCCAATTTGTTAATAGGGCTCTCAAAAGTACGGTATTGGTCAAGTCAATATATTGATCATGAAAGATTAGTAATTCATTTTTACGATATATGGGCATAGGATTCAATAATGACTTGAGAAAGTGATTAAAATCGGGTAAAGATAGCGGAGCCAACGTTGAGTCAAAAAGTGAAATTGAATTACCAAGTTGAGGTTCATGATCACATTCATATTCAAGTTCAATTTCAGAAAAGGATAACTTACCAAAATGTCAATGTGATTCTCAAAATTTTGATTTTAGTCAAGTTTAAATGGATATAATGAAATTGAATCTTGATTTCGAAGGCATCATAATTTTTGGATCGAATCGATAGGGTTAGAGATTTCAGGATTGGTCAAAAGTTGATAAGAGAAAGTGTCATCATTCTTATAAGCGACCAATTCTCTCATGTTGCGTCTAACCTACTGATAGACTGGGTTACAATATTTTAAGTCTGAATCATGTCTTCCATACTCTTTTCTAACTCAGACAGTTCTTCTTGAAAAGCTAAGTATGAAAGTTGATTTTAAAATTGTGGTGAAATTGTGAGTCCATTAGATTTTGAGATTGTCGCTCGGACTCACACAAAACTTTTATACTCATTTCTATCGTAGATTTTTTAACAATCGGTAGTTCTAGAAAAGGAGTATATGAAGCTTGATTCTGAAAAATTGTGAGTCCATCATGATTTGAGATTGTCGCTCAGACTCATGCAAGAGTTTCATATTCATTTTCAAGACTGATGGTTGTTCATTTTGAAGAGGTGAGACAGAGTATGAATCTTGAAAATTTTGTTGAAACGGTGAGCCCAACATGTTTTAAAACTGTAACTCGGACTCATCCAAGAGTTTCATACTCATTTCCAAGACTTATAGTTTATCATTTTGAAGGTGTGAGACTGAGTATGAATCTTGAAAATTTTGTTGATATAGAGAGACCAACATGTTTTGAAATTGTCGCTCGGCCTCCTGCATGGCCTCTATACTTTTTTCTAACTCAGATTTTTCTTCTATCGGTTGTTCTAGAAAAGGAGTATATGAAGCTTGGTGTTGGAAAAATTGTGAAGATTGGGAGTCGAGCATGTCTAGAAGTTATTGTTGGGACTCAAATATGGATTCTATGGCTTATATAATTTATTCTAATTCAGATTTTTCTTCAATTGGTGGTTCTAAAAAAGAAGTATATGAAGCAAAATTTCAGAAAAATATTATGGACAAAGTGGTTGAAATTAGACTTGGGGGAGACGAATCTTTATTGACTCTATGAAGAGTTGAAACTATTTTGAAAATTTTGGTCATATAATTGGATATATGGGTTATATTAGGTCAAATACATCAAATCTGGCCTATTTTATTGGTTCATTTTGTACAAAATCAGATTAGAGTTATTCGAGTCAGATGAGGTCAGGGTGAAATATGAATCTATATTAGGACAAAAAAATATTGTTGATATCTATTTCACAAACAAGCACAAATAAAAAGAAAAAACATACAAACAAAAAAGGGAAAAAATCAAAACAAGCCTACACTAGGGTTGACCTAGACCTAGATGACTCCTAACTGGTCGACTGTCCAGGAGAGAGATATTGCAGTATCTGATTACGAGCTAATCGGTTAGGTAGGGACAAAATTCAATGAGAGGTATCCGCGCGTAAGCAACATACCTTAATTACACCAAAAATTGAATCTTCAAGACTTAACCTCTTAATCCATAATCATTAGACACCGATTTGGCGATAGTCAGGTACTAACAACTTCCTCTTGAGGTCAATCTCTTAATGAGTTTGAGATGTTCTTAGGGGTCAAAATCTAGTAAGTTTTATTTAGGATTGGATTGTATGAGTGGGGAGGTGATTTTTAGGCTAAGGAAGGGTAATGACTTCCCCACCTTATCTTGTATTAGGTTATGCCCTTAATTTCAGTTTGTGCAATTGTACAATATAGAAAAGAATTAAACACACAAAGCGATAGAAGCATTAGCAGTCATGTCTGTAACGGTCCTAGTTTTTATATCGCATATCAACAGAGCTCATGTCCTGTTATCATGTTACCCGTATCATGTACTGTATTTGTTCTTGTTACCTTGGATACTTAACACATAAAGATCACTTGGGTATGGGGGAGACTTGACGGTTGATTAGATCATATCGGGTGGATGTCTGGATCCATTGTTCGTCCCACTGCAGGGGACGGGGTAGTGCTGGCTACCATCTGTTACTCATGAGCATCCCGTTATTGTTTTAGCTCATTGAGATTCCCGTTACATGTTACAGCTCTAGCGGGCTGGCCCTGGTCTCAGCAGCCAGGGATCTGATAAGGCCGTTGTCCCGGGTATGTACGGGATACACCCACCCGATAAGAACTCCTCGACTATGGGTTTCCAATTAACATAATAAAACAGTATACACAATAGTGACGTCGGGAACACTTGTTATTTGGTCACTCTCTCGTTTGGATAATGGTACCCGTAGGCCATGTCCGGATGGGTTCGACTGGAGTGCGGGCTCCAGTATGAACTGCCAGTGGTATGGGACACTAGAAGAGAGTGATTGTAAAACCAGGTGGTACTGATTGCTACTATTGTATAAAACACATGACATGCCTGGTACATATATGCTATCTTGTTATTATTCATGCTACTTTATCCGGTATCCTGTTACCTATATACTTGTTACTTTACCTGGCATATGTTATACTTTCTGTGATGGCATACGACGCCTGTTCTGCATTGCATATATTATGCTTTCTGTATAGCAGACATCATTACTGTATATACACCACACCGTATAGTGATTACATTGCATAGGCCCATCTGCCTGTACACGTCTATCACGTCACCATTTATTCGATACACTGGACACGACTATAGACATGACCCGATGATAACCGGCTAGGTAGTGATGGTATTAAAAGATGACATGTTTATATATTTGCACTACTTTTATGTTTATCTATTTCTACTGTTTATATATCCTTATTATATGGTATCACTAGTCTGTTGACACTTAAAAAAGACAAGATTCTTATTGGTCCGAACAATGTCTAAACTTGTTGACATTTACAAAAGACAAGTGACAGACGAGCTGAAGACCAGTTTCCACCCATCCCCGAGGGACAGGGAAGCAACTTGGACTCCACTGATCCAGCAAGCAGATAGTGAACCCGTATTATTTCTAAACAGACCTCAGCAGGTCTAAGATGCTAGCACTTAGCATCGCATGAGCCCAAAGGGATAGCCTCGCTTGAGAGGCTAATATCACTCGACTTCGCCTCGAAGCCATCCAAAGCCTCGCCAAGAAGCTAACTCGCAAATTTCGCCACGGGGGACTTCCAGCTCCGCCAAAGGTTTCTTTCGGACTTCGCCAGAAGCTACCTCTAGCTCCGCTGCAAGCTCAATGCGGACGGCTCCGCTATTGGTCTGCTATGGTCAACCTTTGACCAATCGAAATCTCCAGATAAGATCGGATCCAATCAGATCAAATCCAATTAAGATCAAATCAGAGATCAAATTTGACAGTTGATTGCCACAATCTCTTGACTCTTCTAAAAACGAGTAAGAAGATCAGGGGGAAATTCTCCAACGATATGGAAAGGATCAAGAAGATCAACCGACCTGCCAATTCTACCTTCGCAGAAGCTGATCCTAGCCTCACAGTAAGGCTACTTTCCAGATTTAAACAGATTTGATTCAATCTGTTTCCATATCTTCAAGGGACGATTATACCCTTACTCTCCCTATAAATAGCCCGCCAGGGGTACAAGGAGAGAAGATCGATCAATCGAAAGAGGACGGGAAAAAGAGAGAAGACTCCACAAGCAGAGACTTCTTCACAACGCACCGTGCGTTCTCGAATTCAGAGATCTTTTAGAGAATTGCTTTCTCTAACCAGGGTGTTGATACCCTAACATCGTCCTTCTTCTCAAGGAATCTCCGGAACCAGGCGAGAAGGAATTCCTAATTGAAGGCGATTTTGAGAAGCAGCAAGAGGGTTCTACCAACCTTCTATTCTCTGATTCCCGGAACCAGGCGAGAAGGGAATCTCATCGCTCGCATCGTCAAAGGGACAAAGTGGTCGCGCGCTGACCAGACTCCTATCGGCACACTTCTCCAGAATCTCTGAGGAGATCTACTTGTAATCTTTTTAAGAATACTTGTAATTTAGCTCCTCAAACTCTTTTTTGTAAGTTTTCCCCCTTTGCAAACATAATGGAAAACAAGATGGCGACTCCGCTGGGGAACAAATTCTCCACTGCCGAGAATCAAGTGTCGCAATGCGACGAACAGACCTTCGGGTCTAACTCTGAATTCAGAAAAGCCGGTGCAGCCAGAGCTTCTCTGGCTAAATCTTCAAGGAAAGTCTTTGCGGAGACTGAAAAGGTTCTCTACGAACCTACTGCGGTTATTTGGCGCAACAAGGAAGCACGTCCGCAGTCTGATTCCTTTACTTGTGAGAACTTGGTGGTTCAGTTCGATCAAGCAAGATTTGAAGAAGTCCTCTCTGGGGGTAGCCCAATGCTTCGAGCACGAAAGCATAGGAAGGTTTCCACGGCTAAGGTTTCAAATTAGAAACCGGAAGCAAAATTCTGCCAACACCCCCCAGCCTCGCGTGTGGCTAATCAGGTTCCCTGGGAACCTAAGTCTCCTCTGCCAAGGCGGGTATGGAAGCCTAAACAGGAGTCTTCAACCGAAGCTTCAGGCGTAGCTACGCCTAAACCGCGCCTCTCTCGCCAAGAAAAAAGGCAAGATGCCTGTCTGCTCCAATCATAAAGTTACGACGGCAATCATACCGTCGTCCAATTTAAGAGCAGCAACGCCTCACGCCTGCCTCGTTCTCATGAGCGAAGCTACTGCGCCACAGCGTACGCGCAGGGTTCGTGACCGCGAAGCTAGAACCAAAGCACTATTCAGTGTTAATCCCTTCTGCAGGGATAAAAGGAGCAGGACATCGTCCTATGTGCAACCCAAAAGAGCCTTCGCGCTCGATTGCAGAGACCCAACCGAGTCCGATCTGAGGAAATTGTTGACGGATAGACAAACCTCTTCCCCTGTTATCGACAAGTGGGATGTCAGCTGGTGACACTCCACTCAGTCCATTGCCGGCTGGGACCAATCCCCGCCACGCCTCCAAGACGACGGTCAGTTTTTGATCGACTATCGGTACAAGCCCCGATGAAGCACCGCAGAAGGAGCCGTGTTGATGATCCCGCCATCCAAAGAAGGTCAGTTACCGATAATCTTCGGTAGAACCCAACCACGGGGACCCACGGTCGCAGATTCAAGTTCAGACTCAGACACTCCACAATTCTTTCATTACGCGCGGCCAGCGCGCCGTATTATGGAGAAAATGGGGTACGACTTGAAGCATGGAGAAGGCCTGAATTTTGAAAAAGGAAGGCGCGGTTTGATGCGGAACTTTGTGCCAAAAGGGAAGCCTGCAAATTACTATAATAGTACACGCAGGGGGTTAGGGTATGTTACACCCACATCGTCAGCAACGGTTCAAGCCAAGGACGATGGATCAGTTCCATCACATTCAGCCTCATCCTCCGAGTGGGATTCAGATGTCAGTATAGGAGGAATGTTCGAAAACCTCACCGTCAATATGACCTCAAGCAGTCAATTGGAGCCCGCAGAAGCTATTGATGAGGGGCAATGGGCCCAGCAATTAGACCTTCAATGGGAAAAGCGATTCGAATCGCGCGAACCACCTACTGAAGACAAGGTGGTGCAGGTCAACTTGGGTAATCAAGATCATCCCAAGCCCATCTTTATAAGTGAAAGCCTATTACTTACGGAGAAGGAAGAATTGATAATACTCGTAAAAGAGTATATAGACGTCTTCGCATGGAGCTACGAAGACATGCCTGGACTTGATCCGCAAATCGCCATGCACCGTCTGAACATCAAACCTGACGTCAAGCCAGTCAAACAGCAACAACGTCGATTTCGCCCGAACATCATGGAAGCTATTGAAGCCGAAGTTCACAAGCTCATTGCATGTGGCTTCATCCGGAAGGAGCAACATCCAGATTGGGTGGCTAATATAGTCCCCGTCCTCAAGAAGAACGGAAAAATACGGATCTGCATCGACTACCGTGATCTCAATACGGCCTGTCCTAAAGACGAATTCCCACTGCCCATCACCGATGTCATGATCGACAATACATGCGGGTTCGAAAGGATGTCTTTCATGGACGGCTTTTCAGGATACAACCAGATTAAGATGTATCCCGACGACGAGAAGCATACTTTGTTCCGAACGCCATTGGGGGTATACTACTACACTGTAATGCCCTTCGAACTGAAGAACGCTGGAGCAACCTATCAGCGGGCAATGAGTACAATCTTCCGCGATCATCTCCGAAAAACAGTGGAGTGCTATGTAGACGACATTGCCGTCAAAAGCCGCAACAAGAATGAACATCTTCGCGACCTGAGAATGATGTTCGACATAATGCGGGCTCATCTACTGAAAATGAACCCGACAAAATCCTTCTTGGGAGTGTCAAGTGGCAAGTTCCTTGGGTTTATTGTCATATCAAAAGGGATTCATCTTGACCCAGACAAAGTCAAAGCCATTCAG
Source organism: Agave tequilana (assembly GCA_038442645.1). NCBI lineage: Eukaryota > Viridiplantae > Streptophyta > Magnoliopsida > Asparagales > Asparagaceae > Agave > Agave tequilana. The sequence continues at coordinate 35,928 of JAVJIF010013198.1, forward strand.
AGCATGCATCCACCGAGGAATCTCAAAGAGCTTAGAGGCTTGCAAGGCAGACTGGCTTATATTAGAAGATTCATTGCAAATCTCTCAGGCCGCTGTCAACCATTCACCCGGCTCATGAAAAAGGGTGCTTCCTTCGTATGGGATCAAGCTTGCCAGGAAGCTTATGAAGACATCAAGAGGTACCTCACAAAACCTCCAGTCTTAGTGGCCCCTACATCAGGGAACCATTCTTGCTTTATGTAAAAGCTCTGGACTACTCCCTCGGTGCCCTCCTCGCTCAAAAGGATGACAATGGCCACGAGCAGGCCATTTATTATCTGAGCAGAACTCTCATAGGAGCGGAATCTCGCTACAACCCTATCGAGAAAGAGTGTTTAGCTCTCGTCTTCGCTATTCAGAAGACACGACATTATTTGGTCGGCCAGACCATACATGTCATCTCCAGAGTAAACCCATTGCGTCTTCTTATGACAAAGCCAGGATCATTGAATTCAAGACTGGCTAAGTGGGCACTTTTATTGTCTCAATATGACATGACCTTCATCCCTCAGAAGGCGGTCAAAGGCCAGGCCCTTGCAGAGTTCTTGGCTGCTCATCCAGTTCCGGAACATTCAAAACTTCACGAAGATATCCCTGATGAAGTCTTCGAGTCTTATGCAACCTCAGAAGAGGAAGTGTGGCAGATGTTCTTTGATGGAGCATCGCGAATGGGCCCTAAAGGCAGGATTATTGCCGGAGTGGGGGTTGTGTTTATCTCCCCGCAGAACCATGTTCTTCCCCGAGCATTTTCTCTGACAGAATCATGCTCCAACAATGTAGCGGAATATAATGCTCTGCTCATTGGCCTTCAACTCGCCCACGGAATGGGGGTACGCTACCTTGAAGCCTACGGCGATTCAAAGCTGATCATCAATCAGGTTAAAGGCGAATATGAAGTCCGCCATGAAGACTTGGTGCCTTGTTACCATACAGCCCTCGAGTTGGCTAACCTATTTGAAGGTTTCTACATCGGGCACGTGTCCCGATCTCAAAATACCAAGGCGGACGCCCTTGCTGCATTAGCAACAACTCTAGCCTTACCGGCAGACATCGAGTATCACCTCACAGTCGCAACTCGACATCTTGTATGCTCCAAGCACATGCTAAGAACTCGAGAAGTCTATAATGTCTCCACGGACCTTGAGCCGAGAGATTGGCGCTTTCCTCTCATTGACTATGCTTTGCACGGTCTGCTTCCAGACGATCCTAAAGAAGCGGCGTCCGTCAGACGAAGGTCTCTCCGTTTCTACTATGATCCGACTTTGAAGACACTTTACCGTCGTTCATATGACGGTGTTCTCCTCCGTTGCCTTTCTCATTTAGAGGCACAGGAAGCGCTCCAAGAAGCACACGACGGCATTTGCGGAGCTCATCAGTCAGGTCCTAAACTTAAAGACAGATTGCATAGGCTTGGATATTACTGGCCAACCATGATAGCCGACGCCATCCAATATGCACGAAGGTGTAAAGCATGTCAGATTCATGCAGATTTCAGACACCAGCCTTCGGAGTTGCTCCACCCGACTGTTGCTTCATGGCCATTTGAAGCATGGGGAATAGACGTCGTAGGGCCAATCAGCCCTTCTTCGACAAGAGGTCACCGGTTTATCCTAGCAATAACCGATTATTTCTCAAAATGGGCAGAAGCCATACCATTGGCCGAAGTCAAAACCTCTAATGTGGTTCACTTTATCAAGCACCATGTCATCCATCGATTTGGTGTCCCTAGGCGGATCATCCACGACAACGGTCCCCAATTCATAAGCCAAGTATTCTATCGGTTCTGCAATAAATACCGAATTCAGAATGTGGCTTCAACTGCCTATAATCCTGCTGCCAATGGCTTGGCGGAAGCATTCAACAAAACAATCATCAAGCTGCTCAAGAAATTCGTCTCCTCGAATAAGAGAGATTGGGACGAAAAGCTCGGTGAATGTCTTTGGGCCTACCGAACCACGGTGCGGACACCGACAGGCAATACGCCTTTTCCCCTGGTATATGGGTGCGAAGCAGTCCTCCCATTGGAAATCCAAATGCCATCGTTGCGTGTGGCTCTGATTACTAAAACCACATCAGAGGACAATGATCGCCTACGCCTTCAAGAGCTCGAAGCTTTGGACGAGAAGCGACTACAAGCTCAGCAGCATATCGAGCTATATCAAGCTCAAATCTCAAAAGCCTTCAATAAGAAGGTCAAACAGAGAGTCTTCCAGAAAGGAGACCTGGTCTTAACCGTCAGACGACCGATGATTATGACGCACAAGACCAAAGGCAAATTTCAGCCTAAATGGGAAGGACCGTTTGTAATAGAAACAGTCTATTCAAATGGAGCATACCGCCTCACGACTGCAGAGGGCGACCTACTCATGATGCCGATCAATGGCAAGTTCTTAAAGAAATATTATCCTTAATCAAGGATCCTTCTCTTGATCAAGTTAACACTACATCTCTGATCAAGATCTCCGCGTCTGGAGCACACACAAAGAGGGCCTTTCTCTTCCTCCAAGTGAGGTCATACAGCCGAAAAACCAGCAGGAACCTGGCCGCACACCGGTTATCCTAAAGGGGAATCAAGATTATGCAGACATTAACCTGATAATCCAATATCCTTTAACGATTAAGGATAGAGGAAAATGTTGGACTATAAGCCCAACATAAGTCCTCGACAACTCATCATGCTGAGGGGAATAGCATGGCTAGCCCAACTCAAACGGTAGTTGGTAAAGGCATATCAAACCCGTTGAAAGCTAGGGGTTTGCTAAAAATCCTACGGGACCTGTTCCCATTTGATTCCCTCTCCAAAATCACCTACCAATTCTCACCCATAGAATGGTAGGGCCACATATATGCTTCGCTGTTATGTTAACATTAAACCTATGACAGCAGTTCCCTCATCTCTCTCCGTGAGAATGAGACCCCCCAAAATCACCTACCAATTCTCATCCATAGAATGGTAGGGCCACATATATATCTCGCTGTTACGTTAACATTAAACCTATGACAGTGATTCCCTCGTTTCTCCCCGTGAAAACGAAACCTTGTTCCAAACTCTATTACAATTTTTGAGCTTGGTGGCGTCTCATCCGGTTATGTCATTGCGACCTCTGAACCAGCAGACAGCCAAGTCTCAATTCCGAGCCCTGTTGACATTTACAAAAGACAGGTCTCGATACTCATTGACATTTACAAAAGACGAGTATCACCAACCTTGAGCTTGGTGGCGTCTCATCCGGTTATGTCATTGCGACCTCTAAACCAGCAGACAGCTAAGTCTCAATTCCGAGCCCTGTTGACATCTACAAAAGACAGGTCTCGATACTTGTCGACATTTACAAAAGACGAGTATCACCAATTTTGAGCTTGTTGACATTTACAAAAGACAAGTCTCAACCCCGAGCCCTGTTGACATCTACAAAAGACAGGTCTCGATACTTGTTGACATTTACAAAAGACGAGTATCACCAATTTTGAGCTTGTTGACATTTACAAAAGACAAGTCTCAACCCCGAGCCCTGTTGACATCTACAAAAGACAGGTCTCGATACTTGTCGACATTTACAAAAGACGAGTATCACCTATTTTGAAGCTTGGTGGCTTCTCAACCAGTTATGTCATTGCGACCTCTGAACTGGCAGATAGCCAAGTTTCATCTACCATTGAGCTTAGTAGCGTCTCAATTGGTTATGTCATTGCGACCTCTGAACCAGCAGACAGCTAAGTCTCAATTCCGAGCTCTGTTGACATTTATAAAAGACAGGTCTCGATACTCGTTGACATTTACAAAAGACGAGTATCACCTATTTTGAAGCTTGGTGGCTTCTCAACCAGTTATGTCATTGCGACCTCTGAACTGGCAGATAGCCAAGTTTCATCTACCATTGAGCTTAGTAGCGTCTCAATTGGTTATGTCATTGCGACCTCTGAACCAGCAGACAGCTAAGTCTCAATTCCGAGCCCTGTTGACATTTACAAAAGACAGGTCTCGATACTCGTTGACATTTACAAAAGACGAGTATCACCTATTTTGAAGCTTGATGGCTTCTCAACCAGTTATGTCATTGCGACCTCTGAACTGGCAGATAGCCAAGTTTCATCTACCATTGAGCTTAGTAGCGTCTCAACCGGTTATGTCATTGCGACCTCTGAACCAGCAGACAGCTAAGTCTCAACTTTGAGCCTGTTGACACTTACAAAAGACAGGACTCACCGATGCTTGCTGACATTTTCAAAAGGCAAGTATCTCCCCTTCAGCCCCGCAAAGGGCTAACCTCGAGATTGCTGACGTCTTAATCGGTTATGTCATTGTGACCTCTGAACTGACGGATAGCCACGTCTCAAAGATTACGTCCTCAAGCAAGAACAAGATTGGAGATTCGACAGAAGCCAAAACAAAAGAAAGAATTTCCATTAATTCCAAAAGATGGGGACACATGGAGGCACGTATACAATGACCTACAAGCGTACACTGTACGATCTGAGCCACTCTCCGAGGGCGTTTAGCCTCGTCTTCCTGTCATCAGCAGCCTGGGCAAGCGCTTGTGACCTCAGCTCAGCCTCATCAAAGTCCATCGCCTGGGCCAGACGAGCTTCAACTTCCGCCAAAGTTGCCCTCTGTGACAACTCCTGCCGCGCAAGCTCCTCACTCTGACCTTTGAGTTATTCAAGCCGCGCAGTTTCCTCAAGCCGCGCAATGGCCTTGGATAAGAGGAGATTTGCTTTCCTGATCATTTCCTCAGCCTTCGCAATCTTATCCTCAGCGCCAAGAAGAGCACTAGTGGAGGCGTCAATTGCACTTCCAACCTCTGCTTGCCTTGTTTCCAAGGATTTCAAATCAGAAGAGACGGCCTTAGCAGCCTCTTGAGCAGCAAGCCGGGCCTCGTGCTTTCGGGCAACAAGACAGGCGAGCCGCTCATCAGCTAAGGACGCCGGGTCTGAGCGATAGAGACGGCGCCACTCCTCTACAGCCTTCTCAAGTTCATCCACCAGGAGTTCTAAAGCAGCAGCCTGATGATACCCCTCAAAGTCCCGAATGCTCTCAATGTCACGGGAGAGGACCACCTTCAGCTTTGAGAATGGTACAGGCGAGCCCTTCAAAACTAGGTCGATAGTTCGCTCCAAGCTTCTATAAAAGCTATCGACCAGGTCACCTATGTAATCATTCTCGGCCTCAGCCATTTCTGGCAGGGAGGAAACCTCAGAGTAATCTACCAGCCTAGTCGACACCGTCGCGGAAGAAGCAGCGGGAACACTGACAGCAGCAGGACTAGCCGAAGGCGATCTCGGCGGAGTCCTCATCGAAACCAGCACGACAGCCACCGCGGAGGTAGGACTGGCAACCACCTCTTGAGCAGCAGGCTCAACCACCAGGGTTGGAGAAGCAGGGCTTGCGATCACCCTCAGTGCCGCACTCGGCAAAACAGTCGGCACCTCACTCGTTGATGTGATTGGGAGTGAGGATACCTCCGGGACTGCCGCCCCTTCAACCTCTGGTCCTTCAGCTGATTTGGGCTGATAAGAAGGCAGGATAGCACTCTTTCCCACGCCTCGTCACCGGTGGCCTGCAGAAAGCCTCCGTTAATGCGCGAAGGCCTCTTTGAATACAACACACCATGGCCGGGAGAAGACCCAGACGGTGGCCATGGGCCAAGCGAACGGCGGGTAGCAGAACATTCGGGTGGACGATGTCACCCGAGGAAGAAGGCACAACACACTTCTTTAACCAGACGGTTAAGAAACCGGCCAGCAGCGCCTTTCGAGACATAGGCCGACGGGCCTGATGGTGAAAGCTCCGAAGGGTATCACCCTTCTCATAGGGACCAGCGTCTTTTATTACGACGATATCCCTTTGGAGACACATCTCCATCCGTTCAACAATATCGCCATCAGCAACTCCGCGATGAGCTGCTTCAGGAGCATTCTTCATGTCTGGGAACAGGTAACTTCCCCAGCTCTTCAAGCTCTTCAAGCTACCCTTGCCACCACCGTGGATGCTGGAACAAATATGCAAGTGGCACATCAACTCCCGATAAGTCTCGAGCAAAGCAGGCTCCTGTTTCTCCAGAATAGCCAACTCCGCCTCACAGGGAAAGTACTCTTCGTATGGAAGAGACCCGAAAGGCAGAGCAGAGATTTCCCACATCTCATGCAAAGCCATACCCAACTCGCCAACCGGGGTGAAGAAGGTCCCCGAAGCCGGGCAGTACAACTCAAGGATGGCATAGAAGCACGCCACCTTCATCTCAATACCGTAGCAGGTCGCCCTGACGGCCTCATAGAGGTTTAACCTCCCCAAGTCCTCCTCGAAGTGAGCGAGGATATAGTTGGTCAAGTCCGCCCACCATGTCTTAGGAGGATGAACCCAACCGGGAGCTCTGAAGTCAGTGGCAGGGTAGTTCCCGTTAACTGCGCAGAACTGGGTGCCAAAGGTCTGCGCCACAGCCGGGTTCTCTCCCACTGGAAGTTCCCGCGATACCTTCCCAGGGTATAGGCCCATTATGCTGTGGGGAGGGCCCGCCCTTGAATAGCCGGATTGAGACGTCAATCTCCCGGCAAGGACGGACTCGACATTTCGGCTCACGCCCCACGCCATCTTCCGAGCCTGAGTCACATTCACGAAAGAAGACAAAGGAAAGTGCCGCTTAGTGGACGGAAGGTAAAACTTCTCGCCATCCAATTGAAAGATCCATTGTCCTTCGCCTGCCTGTAACTGGCGATCGGGATCGGGTGCGGCATCCCCGAACATAAACTCGAGCTTTCTGTAAGTCCGACGGTCAACATCCTCAAGAGGAGCCGTGGTCAAGATACTCCGTGTGGTCTGCGGATGACCGCCTTGGATGAGTGTATCCCGGACGAGGGAGCTCCGCTCACTGAACAAAGAAGCCTGTCCATGGAATTGCAGGCTGATGTTACCATCTGCTCGACTGGTTAGCCCGAACAGACTGTTCAGGAGACCGGAAGTGTAATGCACTGCAAAGACAGAAATGAACTATGATTAGTTCAACAATCAAGTGGATACGAAGGCATAAAAAATCCACTAAGGCATAGCCTCGCTCAGCGAGCAAGGCCAGCGAGGCGATAGCTTCGATGAAGCTTGATCTCGCGGATAAAACTGTATTTTTGCAGAGAACGTCCAAAATACCAACTTCGCTTAAGCAGGAAGTGGTATAGCCCTAAGGGCTGACGTCACCAAGAGGGCATCATGGTCAAAAGTCACCCTTCATGGCCATGACTGAAGGAACAGACCTATATCCTGTTCCTCAACAGGATGGAGACTGCCCGAGTAATGGCTTCGTACGGAAGCCTAAAAAGAACTGTTCGGTTCTTAATTCCCTTGTGCAAGGAAAATAGAGAGGTTCAAGGAAACGAGTTCCCTAATAAGGACAGATTATATTCGATCGTCCTAATAGCCAAATGTCGGCTCCAAAGGAGAGAGACCACGGTCTCTAATCAGATAGGAAAATCCCTTACCGGTGACTGGTCGCTCGATGACCGGAGGAAGAGGGCCCTCCGCTGCAGAAGTCGCCACTTCTTTTCCCGCTCGTCTTTTGGGCGCCATTAAAGAGTTGCAAGAGTTCTCAAGGTTCTCTGAACGAAGAAGGAAGAGGAAGAGGGAAAGTCAAGAAATCTCTCTGAAAAAGGAGATCTTTTCCTGCTCAGCCCGATCGGGCTTTTATAGGCCAATCAGCGCCTGAAACGAGGCCTTGAAAAGGGCATATGCCGCCGTTTCGAATTAATTCGAAACGCCGCCCAAAGCGCCTTCCCGAGAAGCGCTGGTTCAACTCCACTAAGGGTTAACTTCGCACTGGAGCAAAGTGCGGACTCCGCACAATCCTTCAAGGACTTCGCCGAGAGGCTTACTTTAGCCTTCTAAAAAGGCGCTGACATGCCAGTCTCGCGAAGATCACTCAAAGAAAGGACTATGTCCTTAACTCCGCATACAGTTTAGCCCCGCTATGGCCAAACTCTCAATGAAAGCAAGCAAAAATCAGATGATTAGAATATGAACTTTCATTGATTTAAAAGGAAGGGTACATTGATATTACATCAAAGTTGAATTTCGTACAACAGATTCAATTGCTCAGCAAGATCATTTGCGCAAAAGCCATACAAGTGGTTTTATCTGCTTCCAGACCAGACCAACTGGACACGAAAGGCCTTCCTCCTGCACAAGGCCGTAACCAGTTGTGCCACGAGGACACGGCCATAATTCTCCACAAAAATGGCAGATTTTGCCACCAGGAAGATGGATCACCTTTGATGAAAATTGGCAATGAACTTATCACCGCCAACACGATAGATCACCTATAATGGGAATTGGCAGTGATGTCAATGATCTCACTGGTGACGTCCGCTTTCCCGAAGTGGATCATCTCGGATAATCGGCCACCAGCCTCACCTCAGAACGAATCATCTCGGATAAGAGGCTGCCAATAGCCTCTGGGACACGCACCCGTCGCCCCAAGTTGTTCCTCCTGCTTAAAAGTAAAGCTTCAACCGGGGAAGCATAAGGCAATTTTTCGGTCTTTTTCATCAAGATACAAGATCGGCGAGCATAGCCCACTGCAAGGCAAATCAGAACAGATTAGCGGTTAAGCACAGAAAAAATTGCAAATCAGAATTATTTGGGTCAAAGCAATCCAATTTCAGTAAAAGCAGAGGACAAGCCTCGCCTGCACAGCACTGATGGGCTGGCTCAGCAAACGCCAAGTCCAAGCCTCGCCTATATGGCTAGCCAGACTGACCCCGTGGGATACAGTCTTAGCTCCGCCTATATGGCAAGACTGGCTCAACTATTGAAGAGACCAAGTCCCAAGTTCTGCCTGTGCAGCGGACTTAATGTGCAGTGATCTTCCTTTGATCAAGTCAAAAATGGTGGCTTCACTGGGAAGCTATGCCAAAATTCTTCTCTGCAGATCAGTTAAATAGAGAACAAGGGAAGCTAATCCCTGAAGCAGCTGCCAAAGCTAAATTAAGGGAGATGAACTCCCTAAAATCGGTGAAGTCATTGAATGATCAAGACTTACCGGTCCTTGGCCGGATAATGACCAGAGTGGGCATTCCCACTAGTTCAGAGATCTGAGTATCTCTTTCAAACCAAGAGAAGAGAAGAGAGGCAAAGCACTTCTCTTCAGAGGACCTCAAGTGTCCTATTTATAGGCCACATGGCCTGAGCGTTGCCGCCTCAAGCGTGGAAGCACAAGCGCATTTAAGGCATTTACTGCGCCTTGAGAACAGGGACGGCTTCCCTTGGAACGTGCGAAGGGAGAAAACGTCTCCCTCATAAAAGGCACTTATAGCGCCTTGAAGAAAGGGAATATCCTCCCTTGGAAACGTGCAAATCGGAGAATATCTTCCCCGGTCAGCGCAAGAGAAGGAGAAAATCTTCCTTGAAAATCGACCCACGGCGGTTGATCTCGGGAAAGCGACATGCGCTCCCAAGCGAACATATCTTCGGAAGCCCAGACGCGGGGCTACCCGCACGCGAAACTATTCAGAGGCACGAACCTGTGCAATTCTTCGGCAAACATCCCAAAGCAGGATTTAAAGCGAAGCTGAACTCAACCATCATGGCGACGTTCATTCACCATCAATCAAAGCAGTTCAAAGTATTTCAAAGTCTGAGCCATTGCAGACTTTCGAAAACTTTGAAGGGGGTCTTGTTGACACTTAAAAAAGACAAGATTCTTATTGGTCCGAACAATGTCTAAACTTGTTGACATTTACAAAAGACAAGTGACAGATGAGCTGAAGACCAGTTTCCACCCATCCCCGAGGGACAGGGAAGCAACTTGGACTCCACTGATCCAGCAAGCAGATAGTGAACCCGGATTGTTTCTAAACAGACCTCAGCAGGTCTAAGATGCTAGCACTTAGCATCGCATGAGCCCAAAGGGATAGCCTCGCTTGAGAGGCTAATATCACTCGACTTCGCCTCGAAGCCATCCAAAGCCTCGCCAAGAAGCTAACTCGCAAATTTCGCCACGGGGGACTTCCAGCTCCGCCAAAGGTTTCTTTCGGACTTCGCTAGAAGCTACCTCTAGCTCCGCTGCAAGCTCAATGCGGACGGCTCCGCTATTGGTCTGCTATGGTCAACCTTTGACCAATCGAAATCTCCAGATAAGATCGGATCCAATCAGATCAAATCCAATTAAGATCAAATCAGATATCAAATTTGGCAGTTGATTGCCACAATCTCTTGACTCTTCTAAAAACGAGTAAGAAGATCAGGGGAAAATCCTCCAACGATATGGAAAGGATCAAGAAGATCAACCGACCTGCCAATTCTAGCTTCGCAGAAGCTGATCCTAGCCTCACAGTAAGGCTACTTTCCAGATTTAAACAGATTTGATTCAATCTGTTTCCATATCTTCAAGGGACGATTATACCCTTGCTCTCCCTATAAATAGCCCGCCAGGGGTACAAGGAGAGAAGATCGATCAATCGAAAGAGGACGGGAAAAAGAGAGAAGACTCCACAAGCAGAGACTTCTTCACAACGCACCGTGCGTTCTCGAATTCAGAGATCTTTTAAAGAATTGCTTCCTCTAAGCAGGGTGTTGATACCCTAACATCGTCCTTCTTCTCAAGGAATCTCCGGAACCAGGCGAGAAGGAATTCCTAATTGAAGGCGATTTTGAGAAGCAGCAAGAGGGTTCTACCAACCTTCTATTCTCTGATTCCCGGAACCAGGCGAGAAGGGAATCTTATCGCTCGCATCGTCAAAGGGACAAAGTGGTCGCGCGCTGACCAGACTCCTATCGGCACACTTCTCCAGAATCTCTGAGGAGATCTACTTATAATCTTTTTAAGAATACTTGTAATTTAGCTCCTCAAACTCTTTTTTGTAAGTTTTCCCCCTTTGCAAACATAATGGAAAACATAGTCCAACCTCATGTACTATATATTATTATCGTGCTTGTAGTACTATTGTATCTATTACTGCCTCCTTCATTTTACCACTCACTAGGTCGCTTTCTGACGACCCTGGGTTTGCATGCCCAGGTTGGAGATCCGAGTTACCGTAGCTTCAGAGAGTGCTTTGGAGTCACATGGGAGATTCCTCATCGGGACTATCCATAGGTATCTTAGTGATTTATTTCTGTTATATTATTTGTCCATCTTTTTCATATCCGTTATGATCGCTAACCTCTTGTGCAGGTATTCTTGTACTTATTTCATGCTGGAACTCAGGTATATATGGAGATTCTTTACTGTACTGAGGCTTAGCGTACGTACGTAGGGTTTTCCGCCTTGCGTATGTACATCGCCATAACGTCTCCGTATCTTGAGGATCGGGGCGTTACATTATTTTTCCAGTTATCACAATCATCATGGTTATCCTTAATCCAAGCGTGGGACCCATCAAGATACAACACTTCAATTTCGACTAACGTCAGCCTACTTAAGGCTTCACAATAAATTCTGCTCAAAATGCATATGTGATCTCAGCATGATTTATCGTATTTTCAAACATTGATCTGACAATCCGGTAGGAAACATAGCCTACACATTAGTATTCCATAAAATTCCACAATATTACACAAGATTCGAGTCAAGCACCTAATAATACAAGCATTTCAATATTTACAAAAGTTCATGGCAAACATCAACATAGAAGTTTTACATAGTTTTTCTAAAACAATGTATACATATCAAAAGAACATGCCAAAATGGTGAAAATATCTCCCGCTGTCACCTATCCCGCATATTGCCATTAAGCAGGTCCCTTATCTTTATCCAAACCTGAAGGTGATTAATAAGACAGAGTGAGCTCGACAGCTCAGTGAGTAAAATAGTAATTACATGCATGATTATTATGTATGTTTATTTGTGATTTATCATAAGGTTAACAATTGTAATTTATACTATTTTTGTATATCTTTAAGTACTTGCTGAAGTCCTGACCAAAACACAGTAATTGATCCTATTAGTCAACTTGTCCATTCCTATAGTTGACTAATACTACTATTAGTCGACTTACCTTGAAGCTATAGTCGACTGGGCGCTGTCCAAAAAGATATTCACTCTCAGTTGGTTGCCTGTGACTAACCTAGTCGACTACCCTAACTTGTATAGTCGACTACTCTAGGTACTAGTCGACTTATAAACCATCTACAGTCGACTAAGTCTTGACCAAAAAGATGTGTACTCTCTATTTGTTACTTATAACAATTTTAGTCTACTACCCTATCTTGTATAGTCGACTACTCTAAATACTAGTCGACTTATCACCATCTATAGTCAACTAATTCTGGCTAAAAGAAGATGTTCACTCTCTGTCTGCTGCCTGTGACTAAAGCTAGTCGACTAACCTATCTTATATAGTCGACTAGGGTTGGTTTCCAGCGACTTACGTAACAGAATCTCACATCTATAGTCGACTTGGTCTGAGGGTTAGTCGACTTATATAGTTGGAATTTGCCTATATCAGTCGACTCATCACAGAGTCTGAAGTTAAAGAATTTTATATAGTTTTAACATGCAATTTCTATCTTAACCATATTAACACACTTGTTAAACATAAAATTGGACTCCCCCTTCGGTCACCTCTAGTTAAACACGGTCCCTTCCTCCCATACGTTATTCAACGAAATATTCTCCCCTTCAATCAGCTCCAGTACAACCCGGTCCCTTCCTCCCATACACTATGTAATATTCTTCCCTTCGGTCACCTCCGGTTTAACCCGGTCCCTTCCTCCAAATATGCAATAATCATATCCTTCATGTAATAACAACATGCAAGGATTCATAGAGTAATGACAACATAATAATTTTCATAATTTCTACTTTACATCATGCCAACATTATGGAAGTCATTAACCTAACAATTTTCTAAATTAACCAAATGTGAGCCTTTTCAAGGTAACCAACACATTATATCATCTTAATATATGCGTAGCCATATATATGCAGAAAATCAAGTATGATGTTTATTCATAAAACTATTTCTTCTTAAGAGGCATGTGTTTGACTATCATGTATACACACAATAATATGTCGATCATGCACAATGGTAGGCATACATAAAAATAACAACAAAATATCACCATAGGACATAATGTACACATAAAGTCTATAAACCATACACATGCATTATCATTCAATTTCACGTCCACTTATGACTTAGTAATTCTTTACTTTATTTCAAACTCTACACTACTTACAATTATTTGGGGTTTGGATGTTCTACTCACCCTTGAAGAGAATATTCCCTTATCAAGCTTGGTCACTGGCTATAATAGAGTCTACAAGATCATAACAATGACATAATTAGTTTATAGTTAAAAGAGTATAAGAGGGGTAGTAGTCTTAAAGATTTGCTTACCTTCTTCAGCCAATATCACCCTCTTAACTTGATAACCTAGGCCAACCTTGTTCTTTAAGAATTTCTTCTAAGGTGATGTTAGATCATCACTTTTTCATGTTCTATTTTAGGCCTTTGGAGGAGATAAAATAGGTAAAGTAAGCCTTTTTAGTATAAAAGAACTAAAGAAAAGATTTGTGAGGGAGTAAGAGGGAGAGAGAGAGAGTGTATGTAGGTGAAGAAAATGGAGGAAAAAAATATGGCTGCTGGCTATTTTCCTAGCCAGCTGCAATTAAGAGAAGGGAGGGAGTTTGGAGTTGGAAATGAAGAGAAGAAGGAGTGTTGCCAAATGAGAGTTTTCTCCTCATTTCCCCCCTATTTATACTTCATTCCCTTCAATGACATCATGCCAAGTGCCCCCTATCACCATCTCCCTACACTTATACCTTACTCCTATAAGTAAGATTCCCATCCCTCTCCCCTTCATGAAGTACTTGTACCAACAAGTATGGTGGGAGTTTGGTAAAGAAGTCAACATGCATGTGTGTGTACTAAATCTATGTACATATATACTAATATATACATACCAATATGTATGGTATAATGTATATTATAAGTATCTTACATGAATACTTGTATCCACATCACCTCCCTAAAGCATTCAAGTGTTGAGAAAAAGGTGATTAGTTAAGGCAAGTGTTACAGTGTCACGGCATTCAAAGAATCAAAAGAAAAAGAAAACAAAACTAGAAGTGGTAGAAGAGGAAGGCGATGAAAAAATAAATGAAATGAGAGAAAAGTTGTGGCTTGGAAATGGTCTTGAAAATAAAGATAAAAGAGGAAGAAATTTCATGGTTACTAACTTCTAATCACTCTACTAACCATGCTAGCATCTTGAGTGATAGTTGCCTCACATAGATCCTTGGTCATCACTAATCTTATCTCTAAGAGCTTTTAAGAGCATGGCACATAAGATTGTTCTCCACATCCAAAATTAGGTTAGCAAAGTACAAGCTTTTATTAATCTATCAAAACTGGTTAGAGGCAAGCATGTAGTAAAGTAAACATTATAAGTTAGATTGTTAGAAGTTCAGAGTTAGAACCCATCATCATGAGCCATCAATGGCTCTTGCAAGAGCAAGGCCTTGTAGAGGTTATTAGATTCATGTGGATTATCAATCAAATGTTAGATATTAGTGGTTAGAAATTAATCACCATGAAATAAAACTAGCTAATCATCATGTTAGAAGTTAAAGAAGAAATCATGAAAGAAAAAGAGGAAGCTTTCACAGATTGTCACTCTCTATTACAACAACTCTCCATTTCTCTCCTGAATCAAACACAACCCTACTGCATGACCTAAAAAAGAGAAAAATACAAAGAAAAGAAAAAAAATCCTAAACTACACTATAGAGAGAAAACCCTAGCTACTGCTCCCCTTTCTCTTGTTCTGGCCTTCTGAAGGGGTATATATAGGAAAAATCTTCTTATAAAAGACGAGACGGCACTGCACGTTAAAAATTAGGGAGTAACTCCTTGGAATTGCCATGGATCTGCAGCAGTTGCCGCTTTTTCGTTACAATATCAGGGAGTTACTCCCTGATATTTTGCCAGCTGGTTCGTCTGGCTTCGAGATGCTTCTGTCTATGCTTTATTTCGTGTATTTTGGCTCCCTATTTCTCCAGATACAGTTTTAATTCGGGATCAAATGCATTCTTTGAGAAACTCTCTTAATTGGTATCTAAAAAATATTAATTAATTACCAAAAAATTGGTTTAATTAGGTTTTTATTGCGATTTTGCCCCTGTTCATGTGATCTGCATGCAAAAAGACTAAAATCGGGTTATTAAGAGTGTTTTATTGTAAACTGGGCAGGAAATTATGATAATAAAAATGCAGTTTTGATAGCTAGTCAGTTATCTAGCCTCCAGACTAATCTCAAGAGGTCTACATGGCGAATCCAAGCTAGCGGTTCTGGGGAGCAAACCCAGCACCTTACTGCTTGAATCCGCCAAGGGGCGGCTTCGAACCCATGACCATTTCAGAGAAACCCAAGTGGCCACGCCACTCTGCAAACCTCCACGGACTGTATGTGTGTGTTTGTGTGTCTGTGTGCGCACACACACATATACACACACACATCTATATATATATACACACATATATACATATGTATATCTATACATATGTATATATGTACATATATATATATATATATATATATATATATATATATATATATATATATATATATATACACATGTACATATGTATATATATACATATGTGTGTGTGTGTGTGTATATGTGTACATATGTACATGTGTAAATATATATATATGTACATATATACATATGTATATATATACATATGTATATGTGTGTGTGTGTATTGTTGGCCCAACGGTACAATCACCCGGTTTTAGAGTTTTGATGATTACAAAACGTATATAGTTATTTGTACTAATCGTGTTTAAGTGTTTAAGATTGTTTCAGGGTTCTAAGAATTCAAGATGTTTTCTTCCCTAAAGGAAGGTTGTGTTGACTCAATCCGGGATCAAGAATTCAACTTATTCAACGATGCATTTGGATAAGCCCTAATTGAAGAACTTGTAGTCACCTAGAACTATTGTAAGAATTAGTTTGTTAAAGAGTAAGGATATGATAGTTGTGCTCAAGAAAACTCATACACACAAAAATACACTTTTCAAAAAATAAGTTTTTTAGTTAGTTGGTTTTTGTGCATGTTTTGATTAATATACATGCTCATAATTTTTCAAATTTTTATATCCAGCTTAAAAAATGTATCTAATCTCCTATAACATGCTACATAACCCTCAAACCTTTTAAAAATATTTCAAAAATACTTCAAAAATCAAATTTTTGTTTTTATCTATTTCAGGCCTTTACGGTCGACCGGTCCGGTCAACCGGTTCTGCTTCAGGCCAGAACGGTCGACCGCCCGGTCGACCAGGTTTTTGGTTTTGGGCGTGCATGTCTGTGCACGCCTGTCGGTCGACCGATAGACCCTGTGGTCGACCGACAGACCCTGCAGTCGACCGACCTGTCGACCGACTGCATGAACCTTACTCTCGGGTTTTGCCGGTCGACCGGGTCGGTCGACCGACAGTTCATTATTATGTTTTAAAAATAGCCGACGGTCGACCGGAGCCAACAGCTCTTTACCAAATGGCTTGCCGGTCAACCGGCCGGTCGACCGACAGTTGTTCAGATTGCCCCTACGGCTATATTTTAGATCTGTTTTGTTTTCTAGTGTTTCCAACGACTATTTCTGGTTTCCTAGTGGCTAGACTCACCCCTAATGACCTAGTATCAATTATGAATGGTATTTATCCATTCCCTATAAATAGAGGTCATTGGTCTTTGGTTTTTGACAAGAAAAAATTCCCAAGTTTCAAGTGTTTTCAAGAGAAGAAGTGTTCCATTGCTTTTCATTTTCAAAGTTCTTTTAATTGCAAAAGTTTTTCAATTGGTTTTCAAGTCTCCTTAGTCTTTACCACTGAAATTTTCTCTCACTTTACTTCTTGAGCCAAAAATCATATTCCACTCTATAAGAGGTTGTAAAAGAGAGTTTGTAGTCTTTTGATCACTAAGTGATTATTGTACTTGTGGCTACACTACCTCTGGAGTAGAGGAGTGTGATTGAGAAGTTGGGTACTCCCAAGTGTTTGTAATCCTTTGTGAAAATTATAGTGGATCGGAAATCCTTCTGGGTGAAGGCGGAGACATAGAGCTGGGTGCTCGAACCTCGAAATAAATCTCTTTGTTTGTGATTGGTTTACTTGTGCCTTTCTCTTTCTATTCATTCATTTTTATATTATCGATCTATATTCTTACAACAAGATTGCATTGCGCACCTCAAACTCTTATTTAGAGGAATCACGAGGAAGAAGTTCAGAGCCAGCACTACACCTATTCACCCCCACTTCTAGGTGTAATTTCATATATATGTATGTATGTATGTATGTATGTACTAGCGAATGATAGTTTAACTTATGTAGGCAAGTGTTGTACACACACACATATATTATACATATACGTGTGTGTGTACAACACTTGCCTACATAAGTTAAACTATCATTCGCTTGTACACACACACACACACACATAGAGAGAGAGGAATCTGTACTTCAGCCGCCAGCTGAGAGAGACTCTCTCAGCTGGCGCAACGTGACTAAATTTCAACCACAATTTTGGGTGTTGGTACCATGGTTGCAGTTTTATATGAGGACTGTGATTAAGTCGCAGTGTTTTTATGAGAACTGCTACCATGATCGCAGTCTTTTCTTGAGGACTGCGCGTAGTCTTTTTCTGAGGACTGCTACCATGATCGCGATCCTAATCACATTGAAACTATATGATTTTTTAAAACTGCGACCATGTTACAGTGAACTGCGACCATGTTGCAGTAAGTTTGCGACCATATTGAAGTGACAGCTGAGAGAGTCTCTCTCAGCTAGCGGCTGAGGTACATTTTTCTCATATATATATATATATATATATATATATATATATAGAGAGAGAGAGAGAGAGAGAGAGAGATAGACTTGTATCCTTTCAAAAGGATTTGATCACGGATCCTTCCCACTCAAATTTAACCCTCCAACATTCGAATACAAGATCCACTCCGTTGAAGTTGATCTATACTATTTCAAGTATCTATAAACCAAAAATCAAGTGTTTTAAATACTTTTTGCCCATCCATCAAGTAGGGGAAAAATGGACGGCCTAAATAGTGAGTTGGTTAGTTTAACGGTGTAGAACATTTGAAATCTAACAAAAATTAGTTTATAGGAGTTTTTAAATGTTTAGATCATAATGAAATGGCCGGATCGAGAATTTGTATGTCTAAAGACATAGATCTAACTAACTCACTACTTTCGGCCGTCCATTTTGCGTCGCTTGATCAATGGGCAAAAAGTATTTAAAACACTTGATTTTGGTTTATAGATACTTGAAATAGTATAGATCAACTTCAACGGAGTGGATCTTGTATTCGAATGTTGGAGGGTTGAATTTGAGTGGGAAGGATCCGGGATCAAATCCTTTTGAAAGGATACAAGTCTATCTCTATATATATATATATATATATATATATATATATGAGAAAAATGTATATCAACCGACGGCTGAGAGACCCTCTCAGCCTGCGGTGACGTGGCACATTATTAGCCACACTAGAAAGGACGCCCTGCCTATCGAAATAGTTGAAATTACTAAATACCCCTGCGGTAAAAGACAGTGGATCTGTATAGTTTATTATATTTTTATATTTTCTGACGTTACTCAATTTTTGTCACAATTATCTTTTTTAACTGCGACCAAACTGCCAACATTTTTTTATCAAATCACGAAACTAATTTGAATGCTTCTTTATTATTTTTTTTGTTATCTGATTTGAAATTTAATGATTTTTTAATATAGTCGCAGTTTACTTTTTTTCGCATGTAATGTATAAATTATTATTATTTTTTTACATATTGAATTCGGACAAGGACTGCGACTATGATCGCAGTGCTTAACGAGAGCAAGTCGTGGAATTTTTTTTTTGGTTAAATGTAATAACGGTGACTAATAACTGATAGTATAATCGCAGTTTACGTATTTTTTTATATATTTTATTCTTCATTGTGACTGTTGTCTGATCCGCCTATGAATTATTAAATTGGTTTTTACATATAGCATGCGATCAAGGACTGCGACTATGGTCGCAGTATTAACGAGAGCATTTTTTTTGGATGATTTTTTTTGTTAAGTTAAATGTAATAACGGTGTCTAAGGACTGATACTATAGTCGCAGTTTACGTACGGTTTTATATGTTTGATCTTCACTGTAACTTATTGCATGCGAAGTAGGACTGCGACCATAGTCGCAGTTTTTAAGAACAGCAGTCGCAATTTTCTAATTTGTGATATACAGTGAAATATACTGATTTGAGAGGATTTGCGATGATGTTCGCAGTATTATCTATTTATATAATTTATTTTTGAACTGCGACCATGGTAGCTGTTTATAACTTTACTGAATGCAAAACGATCAAACTGTTTATGACTGGACAGCGACCGTGATCGCAGTTTCATATGTAATTATTATATGAGTACTGTGACCATTATCGCAGATAAGATGCAGAATTAATACCTATACGGTATAATTTATATGTATTTTTAAAAATGTGAAAGATTATTTTACAGATAGAAGTAATTTTATTTATAACATAATATGGTGAGAAAGAGACCTTACAAAAAAAGAGCATTAAAAGCTTTTAAGAGAAGACAAAATAACGTTGAATATCAGAAGATCAGGAAATCCTAATCCTCGTCATTATCACCATCATAAGCAGATTCGTCGTCTTCATTCTCCTGGTATTCCTGTTCATCACTTATTTCCTTATCATCTTCCTGGTTCATCGATAAACTCCCAGAATGGATCGTCTCTATCAACTCTTCGTCCGATCCGTTGCGAGAAAGCGAGCCTATAGCATCAGAGGACATGCTTTCATCAAGCATGTCTCCGTCAAGTGGCAGAGGAATAATGTCCTCCTTACTAACCCACATGAAAACTTCATCATCCTCATGAATAGGAGGATTAGTTAAAATATTATTTGATGTAGTGAGATAGTCAAAAGGAGTGAAGTCCAGACTGGTATCAGATTCACTAGAATACCCTGAAGAAAGAGGACCGGTGGGGGATTGATTGAAGTTAAATTTTGAGTGTTCAGAGGAAGAAGATGGGGAACACATGATTCAAGAATGAATTGTTTTTCTGAAAGTTTTTGAAATCAAATTGAAAAGGAAGAGCAAAAAATATAGTTTTTAGATATGAGATAATATATTAGTTACAAGCACTATATAAAGGTCAATAATGTGAAAGAACATGAATAGTAATAATAATTGTTATAGGTGACGGTTGAGTATGGTTAGAATTGGTAAAAAAAATTAAATATTTAATTGAAGAGTTATGGCTGAAGAATCCGAAGAGTTCCTTTTTTCCAGAGGTTTACTACGTGAAGTACAAATAAACTTGTTATAGAATATTTTGTCTATATTTTTAGATTACGTATGGTGCACATCTTTCCTTTACCGTGATTAACATTAGTGCATCTCTTTTTTCTAGACTGTTGTTGTATCACGGTAGATAGATTATTACTTACTTCATTAAATTCAATGTAATTAATATAGTATTTTTATAAGATGTGATATACGCGAACTGATCTCAGGGTGGCTAAACTACCTTGTAAAATTATAAAAAATCTTTTATAAGATTGCGACTTTGGTCGCAGTACTGAAGAAGGTCGCAGTGCTGTACGATAACATGTTTTCGTCTGTTTTTTTATGTGAATAAGAAATGCGACTATGGTCGCATACTTGATATAAAAAAGTTTTTGTTATACTATGACTGCGACTAGTGTCGCAGTCGTCATTTAAAATTAAAAGTTATTTTGTATTAAGTCTGCGACTATAGTCGCAATGATTGAAAGTTTTATTATACTATGAGTGTGACTATGATCGCGAAATTTGTAAAACGGTGAGAATTCTGTTACAGAAGGCATGTGAAAAAAGATACCTTCTGTCGTCGGAGTGCTGAAGGATATCATTTTTTTTATGTTTCAAACATGTTTTTTTTACTTTTTAATGCTTCTGTTTATTTCACATTATGTTGATCCAAAATTTTTTCTATTATATTTTTTATGTAGTAAAATTACGAATTTTATAACTGTAGATATATTCAACTAAAAATTATTTTAGGTAAATTTTGTTTGTGGATGAGTTTATGGCAGTTTAGAAGTAAAAAAGGGGTATTTTTGTCATTTTGATTCACGAATGTTTAGGCGGGATTTTTTTGTTTTTTTTTGCGCCTACATTCTGCGGCCGATCTGTGGCATATATTCAGCCACGTCACCGCGGGCTGAGAAACTCTCTCAGCCGTCGGCTGAGGTACAGTGACCCCTATATATATATATATATACACACACATACGTACATACATACATACATATACATACATACATATATATATAGATATATATATATAGGGGTTACTGTACCTCAGCCGCCAGCTGAGAGAGTTTCTCAGCCGGCATGACGTGGCTTCATATTAGCCGCAGAGAAGTCAAAAATTTAGGCGATAAAAGGAGACCCTCAATCACTTTTGGTTGTCCAATGACTGAAATACCCTCAGTTTCACTTTTAACCTGCTACAACTGTTCCTCCACTAAAAAATTACAGATCGAAAAATTTTGAGCTTTTTCAAACAAAAAAAATTACAGATCTTGATAACTTAATTTTAGAAAAATAATTTATTTTAAAAGGATGCAACCCTTGGTCATAGTATTTTTTTTATTAAGTAATCTAAATAGGATACTGCGATCATGGTCGCAGTATCTTATGTAACAGCAGTCTGCGACCTTGGTCATAGTATTTTTTTATTAAGTAATCTAAATAGGATACTGCGATCATGGTCGCAGTCTTATATAACAGCAGTCTGCAACCTTGGTCATAATATTTTTTTATTAAGTAATCTAAATAGGATACTGCGACCATGGTCGAAGACTTATTAACAGCAGTCTGCGACCTTAGTCATAGTATTTTTTTATTAAGTAATCTAAATAGGATACTACGACCATGGTCGCATTCTTATGAAACAAGAGTCTTATATAATAAGAGCCGCAGTCAATGGAAGAAGTGACAATAATCTCGTAAGTTAATTAATTAAGATGATTAGAAGATTGCGACTTCGGTCGTACTCTTATGTAACAGCAGTCTCTTTGAGAATGTTTTGTTTGATAACAATGCGCCTTGGTTATAGTATTTTTTATTAAGGAATCTAAATAGGATACTGCGACCATGGTCGCATTCTTATGAAACAAGAGACATAGTCATTTGAAGCAGTGAAAATTGTCTCGAAAGTTAAGTAATTAAGATGATTAGAAGACTGCGACTGAAAACTGCGACATTGGTCGCAGTCTTATATAATAGCAGTCTTTTTGAACTTATTTTTCATTTTTGCGACCAAGGTCGCATTTTTTTATTAATAAATTTTAATTGCACTCCGACTTTGGTCGATGTCTTGTAAAACAAATCGTTTGAAGATGAAATTTCATACTGCAACTATAGTCACAAAATTTAATTTTATCTGACAATTTATTATTATGATAAAATAAAAATCTTCTACATTTAAGAAATTGCGGGGGAAAATTGATAAAATGAAAACCTCTTGATCAGCATGCAAAGATCTCAACCCTTCAATACTTTCAATATTTTGAGAGAAAGTTGAACCAGATGATATATGGTCCATATTTAGATCGGGAGATAGAGATCGCTTACGACTGCGACCAGAATTGGCAGGGGAAGTGGACTGTTCCGACGTCGACATTAAATAAAAAGGAGAAAAACCTGATCCGGAAATCGCTATTTTCAGAAACAACTTTATGGCAGGAAAATAAAACCCTAAATCTGACAAAGAGCGGTAAAAGAAATAGGGAAAAAATAATAATAAACAATTACGGGACAAGTACCTTTTACCGAGGGGCATTTAGTAATTTAACTTATTCCAATAAGCGGGCCGCAACTTAGTGGTGTGGCTAATATTGTGCCACGTCAACGCAGGCTGAGAGAGACTCTCAGCCGGCGACTGATATACATTTTTCTCATAAAAAATATATATATATATATATATATATATATATATATATATATATATATATATATATATATATATATATATATATATATATATATATATGGACTAGCGAATGGTAGTTTAACTTATGTAGGCAATTGTCGTACTCAAATGACTTAAACTTATGAATATGAATACTCTTTCAAAGTATACTCTAAGAGAAGAATATTATATTTTCAGAAAATTATGGATATGATGTATGATCAATCCTTATAGTAAGTTAATATAGTTGAGAATTGTCTTACAAAGAAGTATTATTTAAGTGATTAAATATTGAACCGTTACAAATATTTAATAATTAAATCCTTACAGCGACGTCGGGTAGGCGGTCGGCGAGGCTCGGTGGCTGGCTGCGCGTGAGAAGGCATCGCCTTGTGCGCTGCCACTGGTGTTGAAGGGTGGAGAACCCATTATGGGTTATCGGATTTGGGTTTCAAAACAAACCCGAACCTGAACTCGTTATGAATCTGACCCAACTCGCAGATTAAGTAAAATTTATTTTAGCACCATGATGAATCAAATAATTAGTTTTGAGGCCCTGAAAAATTATTAGTAGCCCATATATATTTTTAGATATCATGTATCAAACCTTATTTCATATTTCATAGGTATTTGGGTGATATCTCGGCCATCCGAACTCCGATTCGCATAATTTCATAGCCATTGGATTCATATGGATCAGAATTATGCATCCATATGTGGGTATGCAATGTAGAGTGGTAAGGAGACTGACATACCTGGTAACAGTGAGTAGAGTTCTCCTGATTTTATTTAAAAATTTCGAGTCAATAGTAATTATAATTGTGATTGATAGAAATTGTTGATAAATTATTGTACATGCTAAAAAATATGATTAAAAATTGGGTAAGTTAATATTATTTTGCAAGCTAGTAACTATGATTAGTGATTGAGTAATGATGGTTAACACCGGTTATGTAGGTAATAAACTAATCGATCGGTGATGGAACGTAAATTTGATGATAAATCATGAATAATAGTGAATTAATAAAATATGAATGAATATTAACTAAGATAAAAGATCATTTGTGATATTAATAGTTGTGAAACTGAGAACTGTAGAACCAGTAGCGTTAAAACCAGTATTAGTGGAATTCAGAACAATTTCAAAATTGAATTAGGTTAAAAGAAATTGAAATCAATCTCTGAATAGTTGAATATAACTGTGATAAAGAAATCTCTATTTAAATGGGTGACATGTAATGGATACAATGTGATATGATTAGCGTATTAATTGAAATATTGGTAAATATCTGTTGAAATGGCTAACTCTGATGGAATCAGTACTGATTGTGTTATCTAATAATTGTAAATGTGAACTGATAATTGGAGGAAAACTAGCAATAATGGTTGGGACATTAGTATTATAGATAACAACTAGGATCAAGAAAATTGAATATTGATAATGTGAGTAGGAACTTAATTAATATGCTTATTGCTTGTATGCATGCATTATGTATATTCATATGTGAGTAATATCATAATTGTTCTTTTGATTATGAAATTAAAAGTGAATGATAAATCATTGATTGATGGTGCACATTATTTATGATAGTTGTTTACAATCAAAATAAATATTAAACTTGTGTAATTGATAGAAATATGACATGAAACCTAATCAGAAACTAGGGTGTTGATGTTAGGTTGAAATTATATACTAACTATGATAATTATAACCAGTCAACAAGCATGTAATTAGGTATTGGTACTTTACATGATAATTTAAACTTCATGTCATATATGAACTTGAAAATACATGAATATGAATTGTATGTATGTATGTGGATGATAAATTGACAGAGTTATTAACGGAGTTATTGTCGGAGATTTATGTATTGTATCCATTCGTGAAGGATGGAGAGTGCGAATGATATACATGTGTTATGTGTTGTATCTATTTGTGGATGAAGGAGAGTGCATGGTACACATGTGTGTTATATCCATTCCTGGAGGAAGGAGAGTGTGAATTGTACACATGTTTTATTTATTCATTCATGTATACATGTGTTATGTTTATATCCATTCATGTGAAAAGAGGGTGTGAATGGTATACATGTTTTATTTTTATATCCATTCATGTGGAAGGGGAGCCCGAGTGGTAATACTTGTGCTATGTTTGTATTCATTCATGTGGAAGGAAATGTCGAATGGTATACATGTGTTAGAAATGGTGTACATATGTGTTATATGTGTAAACGCATGTGTGGCTCATTCAGATTATTAATTATATATGATAATTATGAATTTTCATGTGTATATGTTGCATTTGATTGGTGAAAATATATGATGTATGTATCACCAAGAGTGATACATGTGATCAAATTATATGATGTGTGTATCATTTAGAGTGATATGGATATGTATTTAGGTGATTGGTATATCAGCATATGTGATTGTGATTGTGAAGTATGTACCAATACGTAAATGATAAGTGATATACATGATTGTTATTTATGTTACATATGTAAGAATATACAGATAACCATGGGTGATGGTGATGAATATGGTATAATATGAATACATGATAAAGAACAGAATAAAGCTAATGAAACAGATAATCTAATGAGTTGTATTATCTAGTGATAATTATGAATAAATCGTGCATGTCCTATATGGATGTATTATGATACATCATTTGAACACATCATTTGAATATAGAAAGAACTCTATAATGAACCGTAAACAAGTATTAAAAAATTTATATGTATATATAAAATTCGTGAGATAAGAAAGGGATATAAAAAAGATGAAGAAGTAGATAATTGAAGGAATTTCGTTTGGCTTTGAAAGTTCACCTAAAAGGGAAGTGAATAGGTGATATGCTAATTAAATGCGAAAATGTAGCTATTAAATTGAATAATAAAAACAATCAGCTCAAAATAAGAAGTGAAGCTGGATTTCCAATTAAGAACTCTAAAACTTCTTCTCTAAATTCCTTTAAGCGAATAGTTGAGTTACTTAATTGCCTTCTTACTTGAATGAGAAAATTCGACAAGTATAAATGATGCAAGCAATATATAGCAAGTAGAGTGAAGTGCATTGAAAGCATTAACATAAGTGTAAGCAATTGAGAAAGAGTGAGAGTGAGAGAGAAAGCAATCACAAACAAAAGAATTTGTTTCAAGGTTCGAGCAACTCGCTCTACGTCCCCGCCTTCACAGCGTGAAGGATTTTCACTATCCACTTAGAATCTTTCAAAAAAACTGTAATGGTCTATACAAAATCTGGAGCGCATAATTCCAACCTTCAATCCTCCACACAAGAGATAGCACAAAGCCAATAAAGTTTACAGGCTCTTGGTGACCACAAAGCTCATAAATACTCTCTAAAACTTTCAAGAGTAAGGAATGAGAAATAAAGGTCAGGAAGTTTATGTGAGAGAAAATTTAATTTAGAAGATTGAATTTGAGAGCTTTAAACTTGCAGAAATTGATTTGGAATTGACAGCTCTTAAAACTTAAAAACTAGAAAATTTTCAAATTTTTCTATTTGAATAAAAACTTGATTTTTCTTGAAAACTTCTTAATAATATTCTACAAATGAACTATATATATAAGCAATATTGAAAAGTCATTAGAGGGGTAAATCTGAGTATTAGGTGGGTGATTAGATCTAAAAACTTCAAAAATACCCATTGAAGAAAAGTCAAAAATCAATCAGATTTGAAAACTAGCCGTTACTGTAGAAGAGACAGACTGTCGGTCGAATACTGCTGTCGACAATCCAACATGTCTATAGTGCAATGTGCAACGACTCAAATTTTAGCTGATGCAAGGATTTGCCTGTGGACAATTCAATGAAGTTGTCGACGACACAGCTGATATAGTGTGTATCAGCTATCTGCAGTTTCTTTCTACTATCAAAAGTGAGCCATCAAATACAAAAATTCAACTCTTTGTAAATACCAATCTACAGTTTCTGAAAGAGAACTGTCCACAACTCTGCTGATAATTCTATCAACAGAGCTCTCGGAAAACACTTATCGACAGCCAAGTTAATGATGTTATCGATGGCACAAGTTAGTTGTCTACAAAAATCTTTAAAACATAAACATAAACTTTATTTTTATATGTAAAATTTATTTTAATACAAAATAAATTTCTTCAAAATCTATAAAAAATAAGTCCATATAGATATATTTTAGCATAAATATATGAGATCAAAAAATTGACACATATTCCAAACATGTGAACTTCTTTTTGAGATATTAAAAATGAAATTTGTTTTTTTCTAAAATGATAAACATAACAATGTAAACCGGTTAAATCAAAACTTAATAAACTAGACATTGAAATCTTGTATGTGTATGTGTATTCTTGAGCATCAATTTAATACCTTAAACTTAAACATTCTGAGTTCTTAAATAGTTTCTTCAAGTCTTCAAGTCTCCTTCAAGTGGGATTCTCCAAAAATTCATTCATTGATCGCCCGAGCTTGAATCCTGTACTTAAGTCAACTTGAGCACTTTAACACATTTCTTTTAAGGAAGAATGAAACCTAAATATTTTGAACCCTGAAAAACTTAAACACATTTAAGCTTGATTAGTACCTCATACCTACATGAGTTTCGTAATCATCAAAATAAGAAACCAGTGTGATTATAACATTGGGCCAACACGCTTTACTCACTGAGCTATTAAGCTCACCCTACTTCAAATTGATGTCTTTTAGGTCAAGAAACGGCTGCTAGTGAAATTTAGGCGTGAATGCTGGTAAAACAGGGAGTACTACTCATGTGGGTCCTCAAAATTGATGGTGTAATTTTGAATGCTTTGTTGTTTATACATATAAGTTATATGCTCAGTGTTGACATGTAGAATCGATAGTTGAATTTGATTAATTGAAGCTCCTATCATCTTGATTTGAGTATGAGTAAATTGTTTTAGATTTAAGTTTTAAAGTTGATGAGTAAGTTGTTTTGGTCAAAATTTTGTGTAAGTATGTAATAGGGCAAACTCTTAGTTATAGAAGAGATGCTGCCAAAATTTCTTGAATTATGAAATTGACATTGAAGATTTTGGATTTGATTAAGATAATTATGTGATATAAGACTGGACCATTAAATAGAAAGTCAAAGATGAAGAATAATCTGGATTAACTAAAGAGAGAATAATGGTTGACCAACTAATTAAGGGCATGAGTATGGTCCATGGATAGGGATAATAGCTGCTGAGGAACATCCAAGCTTAACTAACTCTGTAGAACAGCACAAAAGTTAAAAGGAGACCAAGTCGAAACAAAAACAATGAGGAATCAAATCAAACCATAGTTGATTCACAATTCCTGCTTTCATTATTTACCTCAGTTGATTCACAATCACTTAGCCTGGCAATGGTTATTTTTTATAGATTGTATTTTATGCTGTTGTGATCAAAATCAGAGTAAGCAATCAAATGGGCCTTGAGACCACAATGGAGGCCACTGCAGAGTCCTCAACAAGATAGTGAAGTTAGTCCTGGAGGTAAAAGTACACCTAAAGGGGGGTGAATAGGTGTACGACTAATCTAATGACAAATAATGCAGAATTTAAAAACTAATTTCAACACACTTAGTGTAACCAAAAAGTGTAGCCGAATTCCCGGTGAAAGGGCTCTAGACTAACTCCTCTTGATTTCTCTGAGTAAGAGTTGAGGTGCTATATGAAGCTCTCTTGGTTTAACACAAGTATGACACACAAACAAACACAAGCATATAAGATATGAATGATATGATGCAATGCACAATGTAAGAGAGAGAGTTTAGAGATAGTGGATCAAATGCAAACACCAAGATATGTTTCGAGGTCCGAGCACCCAGCTCTACGTCCCCGCCTTCACACAGAAGGATTTTCACTATAGCGTCCACATAGGACTTTTCATACAGGGAACTTCCACTGAGGATTTGGGCAAGTACAACTTGGGAGTACACAACTCCTCTCTCAACAATACAACCTCTACACTTAGAGGCAAGGCACAAAGTCAAACAAGATCAACCTCACAATTGAGGGATAGGCACAAAGCCACACAATCACAATCACCTCACACTTGAGGGATAAGGCACTTAGCCACCACTCTAATAATCACCTCTTCTCTAAGAGGGATATCAATACAATCACCTCTCACTAGAGGGATATCACAAATAAAGGAGGGTTTACAACTTGGTGGTATCAACAACCACAAACTAATTCTTTCTCACAAAAACAAGATCCTAATAGATAGGATAGATAGATAGCTCAAGTGTGAGAAAATAAAGAGCTTGAAAATTAAAAACACAAAGAAAAACTCTAGAAAAAAACTCTAGATAGAAATGTAAATGAAGATCAAGTCAATTCCCAAATACTTTTCTTTTCTTTGATTTTTCCAACCCTTTAAAACAAAATAAAGATCAAATCTTTAAGCTCTAAAAACTCTTTTAAAAACTTGTATTAAACACTGAAAGAATGAGAATTTTTGCTCTTGAAAAACTTGTTAAAAATCAACTCAAATATGGGGTATTTATAGCCCCATAACAATCTGCCCGTTGGCAGCAGGCAAAGGGCAAAATTGCCCTTCCGGTTGACCGGGTGGTCGACCGGCCAACGGTCAAATTTATGACCGTTGAGCCCACCGGTCGACTGCTCGGTCGACCGGGTCTGGATCCAGAGAGCAACGGCTCTCTGGCCGGTCGACCGCTCGGTCAACCGGAGCTGGTTACAGAGAGCAGAACTCTCTGCCGGTCGACCGGGGCCTTTCCAGAGAGCAAAAGCTCTCTGGCGGTCGACCGACCCGGTCGACTGGCCCACCAGCCTGGCTGCGTGCATGTCCTGCGCACGTCGGTCGATCAAACCGGTTGACCGACTTCTGCCTTGGTCGACCGGCCCGGTCGACCGGCAGACAGCCAGTCCAGCCATTATAGGATTTAAAAACTAGGGTGTTTATTTTCAATTAAATCACATAAAATCACATAAATTTCAAAAAAATCAGTTCTTATTAGATCTTTAAAATACAAATATGTGTGATAAAAATTCGACACGTATTACAAACTATTTGAACCATTTTTGTGTTCTTGAAAAATTGCCTTAAACCAAAATCCGTATTTTCCAAAACTAGGATTTTTGAAATAGAGATCCGATTATTCCAAAACACATGTAAATACAAGAACATGATATTGAAACAATTTTTAAGTATGTTGTATATGGATAGAATCCAATATACATGAAATATAGTATATCTATGTTTTTAATATTAAATTCAAAAATAAGTTTTGAATACAAAACTCCAAACTCATAAAGTAGACTATCAAAATAAGTTTTTCTAAATAGATGAAGCATAGATGTATATAAATCAAATCTAATATACATTAAACCATGTAAACTTGTTTTGATTCTATCTATTCATGAAAACCATATATATGACAAACCGAAACCGGTTAAACCAAAAATCAAAACATGAAACTTTAAACTAAAAACATGTGTGTGTTGTGAAATTGAGCATATCAATACTATCTAATCTTTATAATGAGATTCAGACAAACTATACTAAAATAAACCGACGTCCTCTTGTAGAACTCCGTCTCCAAGTTGACTCGATCCAAGCGTGATCCACCGAGCTTGACTCCAACCGAGTGCTAGATTCGAACTTGACGCTCGAGCTCTTGAATCACTATGTGAAAACTCCAAAACACCTTTGTTGAAACTTATCACCTACTAATATCTTGATCAAATATCTGAAATTAAATATCACAAGATTATTAGTAAAGTATAACTATATGAGTTACTCATCATCAAGGCTAGAGTGAAGGGCCCCTCTGGGCCAACAGGAGGGCGGTCCGAAGATTCGCTTGGCCAAGCTCGATGAGGCGTTCCTTGAGATGGCCAATGTTTGTGGCTATCTGGTGGCCATGATGCCATCTGCGAAGGGCCTAGCCTCCGAGACCCGCCCGAGGTTCATCGACACGTACTGAGGTGCCGTAAACACTGCCTTCTGCGTTGAAATCATCAAATTTGCACCCCACCCGTTATTTTGTGCCCCGTCTTTAAAATTATGCCTCCACCACTGCATGACCATAATCTCTTTGTGGACCCCATCTCACTGTGTGGTGCCCAACAATGTTCGTTTTTGTTTGGAATGAAATTACATTAATTTCACGTAATAATGGATAGATGTGACTAATCATTCGATGGCTCATTAAGTAACTAGTTGAATTACCAATGAGCTAAACAATGTTATTTCTGAGTTTGTATGTTATCTAAATTTAATTTAGAGTGGAAGCATCTAATTTCGTGAAGATAAGAGAAGATAAATGGTTGGTCTTCTCAATTCAGTTAAATGTAATGGACTATTGCATTACCATTTTAAATATTTATCTAGTGATCAAAGTTTTTTCCATTTAAAATGAAAGCAAATATAAAGCAAAGGTTGTGTTAAATTGATAATGTAACGCCCCGATCCTGAGGGTACGGAGACGTTACTGCGACGTATATACGCAGGTCAGAAATACCCTCACGTATATACGCTAAGCATCAGTACAGGCAAGAATCAGAGTACGGAAGCAAGTGGTGCATTATACATTCCAATACATGAGTATAATTACAAAGTTATCACCAGAGGTGATTCAATATTACAATAATATTACATCACCAGAATGGCGCAATTGCGAGAATACAGGGAGATATACAAGAGTGAACAGTAAAAAGGGCACTCGCGAGTTTACTAAGGGAAAACTCGAGAGGCACACAGGGGGCCTGGAAGGATAGAGCTCCAGATGGTCTGATGGAGATCCACGCTACAGCTGCGCCACTCTGATCAGCAACTGGGAAAATCCACACGCTCCAAGCTCCATGACCTGGACATGAGGATCCAGGGGAGTCAGATGAAACTCCCCAGGCGAGTGGTGATACAAAAGCCAAGTGGCGAGCAAGGGTAAGTATATGTAAAGCGATAAAACCAAATAAAGCCGAGGACGAGCAAATCTGATTGTATGGTTTCAGATCACGGCTCCATAAGACTAGTACGTCGAAGGAATAATCCAAACAAGGAAACCCTCATCTATATACCTTTATCTCATGTCACCATAATCCAAGCACATACAACCCGACTGTACTCAGGGCATGATAAGAAAATGAACAGGAGGCAGGTGGATACAAGGGATAAAGCAGAGCATGAGCAGTGAATACGATAATACTCATAAAGCCGAAAATCCGAAGTAAAATCCAGGACAAGCAAATATGGTAAGGCATATCACAGATTCATAGCCGTTTAAGCTGCAGGCTTCAGTATGCGTCCCATTCCACATACCTCTACTTACAACTTAAAGAGCAGGTTATTATCTGTTCGACACGGAAAAGGGGGGCGCTGGTGTAACGTTTCCTTGAATCAGATGAAAAATTACAGCCGGCTTAATCTTCCGGTTACAAGGGAGGGGGAATATTGAATCTTGAATTCCCCCTTTGTTTAGTGCTGGGTTCTTCGGGTGGCGGTGGAGAGTGAATCTTGTTCTCCGTTGACCGGATGACTGTTTGGACCGTCGGGGATCTTCTCTTCGGTCGGTAGAGGGAGTAACTCAGCTCCGTCTACCAAAACTCTAGAAGAGGAGGTACGCGAAGAGCGGCTAGTACTCAGTAAGCTCGCTGAAGGGTTTTCTCTCTCTCTGTCGATGATCTCTCCTTTTCTTCTCGGAATCTCTCTTTCGCCCGATAATCGTCCTCCCTCTCCTTTAATAGTGACGGGACTATTTATAGGGTTTTTAGGGGGTGATCGTGCCCCCTAAAAGTGCTCCACGATGAGGGCCAACTTCCCCGCTACATGGGCGGTGGATGGCGCCATAATCGGGGTGGTTACAACCAAGGTGGGGGCACCTTGTTGCTGAGACGCGGGCGTTGAGCCAACGAGCCTTGATGCTGAGACACGGGCTTCGGGCCGACGCGCCTTGATGCTGAGACGCGGGCTTCGAGCCAACGCGCCTTGATGCTGAGACGCGGGCGTTGAGCCAACGCGCCTTGATGCTGAGACGCGGGCTTCGGGCCGACGCGCCTTGATGCTGAGACGCGGGCTTCGGGCCGACGCGCCTTGATGCTGAGACGCGGGCTTCGGGCCGACGCGCCTTGATGCTGAGACGCGGGCGTTCTCTCGCGTCTTGATTGTCACATTTAGCCTTGCGCCTGGATCTTGGATCTCTGTGTTTTGGTGGCCTGTCTTGGTGATTTTTAGACAGCCTACAGAACCCCCTCCAAAGTTTTCGACATTCCGCAGTTAACTGGGACGGATTTCGAAATACTTTGGACTCTAGCTGAGTTTGCCTTCATGACTAGACTGTTAATGCTCTGGGTTTAATCTTATCTGGAGTTGGTCTTCGTGAGTGTACTGTTGAACTCTTTGAAGCCCCCAGAGTTGATCATGTTGAGTGTCAGATGCACAGTCTAAACCTTCCCGATTGCTTTTAGTCTGTCACTGGCGCGCTTTAAGCCAGGAGTGGTTGGTCGTCTGCTTGCGTCAGTGTACTGTTGAACTGATTTTGCAGAAGCAGGAGGCCAAACGCAGGTTCTTTTTCAAAAAGCAGAGATGGTACTGCTGTAAAGGCGCGATTTCTGTAACGTGCGTCCTTTGGCAATGGAGACGTGACTGATCTTCATAAGGCAGACGCGATATTTGGCCAGACTGGAAGGACGCGAATTTCTTAGAGAGACGCGACCTTCCAAATGCATTCATGGAGAGGCTGACGTGGCATGTCCATCGAGGAGGTGCGTTCTTTGGGCGCAAATTCTGTGCCATGTCATGATTACGCCGCTAGCTGGCCTAGGGAACCGGCGAAATTTCGCCTTTTGGCGCGCGGATTTCCTGGTTCATTAAATGAACTGCTCCACGTGTCGACTGCTGACTCGAGGCGGGGTTGCGACACATGATCTTCTCCGTTCAGAAACGATTCTGTTACACGCGTCAAGCGGCGACTCGCTGCAGCGTCTACCGGGCCACACGCCGCGTATCTTCGCGAATTCCTGTGCCTATAAAAGGCAACAGTTGGAGGGATGCATCTTCTTCTCCGAACGCGCTTACTCAGAGATTTTTAAGAGAGTTCTTCTTCTCCATTACTGCTCATCTTCTTCATTGACCTCTGATCACCAATGGCACCCAAGGCCAAGCCGACCGCGTCGTCCTCTAAGGCGACCATTGCCGAGGCCCAGAGGGGCAGCTCCTCCTCTGCACAGGACGTCGTTCTCCCAGGTCTCCAAGGTAAAGGCCTCTTAGGCGGAAGTTTCGCCATTAAAGAAAGTTCAAAGAACTTTTAAGAACCCTTAACACGTGAATTTCAAATCGTGTTTGATTCCCAGACGCAGTCTTTGGGATGATAACCGAGGCGCGGGTTTGGACCCTCGCGCCCTTGAGTCCTGCGCTTCAGATTCTTCACTTGGAATATTTTCTATTTGTGAAGGGTTCAGACGCGGACTTAGTTTACAGAACGCGGATTTGATCCTTGCGTTCTGTTTCATCAGCTGCTGATTTTGATGAATCTGGCGCCCGAGTCCAAGCACTTTGACATCTGGGGATGTGAAAGGAAGGGAGTTACCCTCCTTAACTTCTGGCGATTATGGTGGTGGAAGGGTTAAGGTGGATAACTCCCTTCTTTTCGCACCCCAGAAGTGACATCAAGGAGAATGTTGTGGAGACGCCGATCCCATAGGTCTGGACGCGGATTTGATAATTCCTGCGTCCAGTGCCTCTTCTGCGTGGATGCGCAGGTCTGGACGCGGATTTAATAATTCATGCGTCCAGTGTCTCTTCTGCGTGGATGCGCAGGTCTGGACGCGGATTTAATAATTCCTGCGTCCAGTGTCTCTTCTGCGTTCGGGTTATGAACACTTAGCATTTTTTTTCTATGCTTTTGATAGAGTATCTAACTAAGTGTCCTTTTCTTTTTGCAGCGCCACGTCCTGCTACTTCACTCGTCAAGAAGTGCCACTTTGGTCATGTAGGTGGTGCTGACCGAGATTTGACTTTTGTATTACAAAGGACCGTTCCTGTGACTGCTGACAAGTCACCGGATCGCAGAGAGAGGCTCTCAAATGTTGACATGAGAACTCTTCGGGTGTTTATGACTGATGCAGCATTCGCAACAGATGCTGGCATCAAGCTGGAGAAGCCTGCCTTCTTCTTCGGAGATCGTATCCACGAGGGCGGCCATAGCGTGTATGACGGAACTTACAAATGGCTCCGTCAAATAAAGGGTGGAAGATTCTTTCTTCCGGACATGGAGAGGATGTTCCCGCTGTCCTACTTCCAGCATATGTCCGTCCCTCGGAAGATGGAATGGGACCTTGCTTGATATGTTCCCGAGATCACTCTCGGTGATTTGGGCTCCCACAAAGTATACCGTCATGATAGCCATGACAGGTCAGTTATCGGCCTTTTCCCTGGGTCGCGCAGGACTGAGGTTCCAGCTGGGGAGATACCACAACTTGGCACTACTTTCCTCAACACCTTCATGGAGGCGGAGGGTGACTACCCGGTTGGGTTCCGTGCGCCGGGGTGGGTCCGTTCCACGGAAAACTATTGGTGGGGCAGGATGGTCGGCTTTGTCCTTACCGAGCTCGGGGGCCTGCTAAAGCGCGTGGGACTGTACTCGGCAGTCAGGGCCGTGCAGTGGGGGATCCCTCAAAGCTCTCAGAACTTCTTCGGAATTCTAGAGCGTTATAATCCTTCGACGGGGACGTTCTTTACTCCGGTCGGAGAGATGGGCCTTGCTCTGCACGAGCTGCATGAGGTCTCGGGGCTGTCGACAGGGGATATTCCCTATGAGGAATATGTCCCGACCGCTGTGGAGCTTCGCTATGTGAAGGAGGAGTTTCCCCTCATATATGAGACCTACTGGGAAGTGCTATGTCACTTCCACATTTGCGGCCAGATAACCAAATGGCGGTCGCAGGGAGTCAAGCAACTGTCTTGGGCCAGTTACTTGTTCAATAATGTCAGCACCAAAGACCATCGGATAACCCGATTGGATCCCAGCTCTGACAGGGAGATCGAAGACAGGATCGACCAGGCTCCAAACAGCTTCTACACCACGGAGTCGAACGAGGACGGTTTCGACCCTGACTTGGTTTTTGAAAGCTTTCACCATCAAGCCCGGACTCCTATCTCCGATCGGGCGCTGTTGGCGGGCTTTCTGATGCTGTGGCTGAAGCGCTGTGTGGTGCCCACGCTGCCGCATGAAGTCATTGTTGCTGACGTGGTGTACCCGGCGGTGCTCCTGGCTCATGGGAACCCCATAGCCCTTCTCCCGGCCGTGGCGGCTGGTATTCAGAGCGGGCTGCGGGCGCTCACTAAGAGTTTCTGCGAGCCACCAAAAACTGCAGACTCCGAGGGAAAGCCGTATGTTGACTCAGAGGGGAGTCCGACGGTGAAGCGTCCCAACCCTCGTGTCGAGCTGCCTTACACGTACCTTATTGCTTGGTACGTGATGCATTGCCCTTCTTTGATGACGGCAGCGCGTTGGAGGGAGAGTTCTGTCCCTTTTGTACAGCGGTTGGAGGGTTCAAAATGGCGTGATCCTTATATATATTACGTCCGGAAGTGCCTTTCAGACCCTGCAAACTACCAACTCAATGCTGCCTCCTCCAGATCCCTGATGCATCTTTCGGGGATCTACTTGTTGATTCTGTTGGCCCAGATGACTTCACGAGGTTATCCGCGGGGGCCTTCTGGTGGTTGCTAAATATCCGGCCCGGATATGTGCTTTTCCGGCAAGGGACGTCATGTACCATTGAGCCGTACATGCCGAGTCGCTTTGCTCGACAGTTCGGCTATGATCAGCTCTATGTCGGGAACCCCAATGCTAGACTTGCCTTCGAAGGGAACCTGTTCGAGGGTGCTCGGGCCTGGTACTATAGTGTGGCTGGAGGGACGGGAGTATCTTTTCGTCTACCTCTCGAGGGGCCCAAGTGCCGTACGAGTTTCAGCTTCTGTACTTGGTACTCCCAAGCCATCCAAACGCCAGACTTTTTTCCGGCGTCTTCATGCATTGAGAGCATCAATGCAAGTCTCGAGGCCAGGACTGATTCTAGTAAACCTACGAAACTCGTAGAACAGTACCTGAAGGCCCAAAAGGAGGTCGGGCGAAGATCGAGGAGGGAGCCCCCAGCAGTGAGGGCGGAGCCGCGACCGGCAAGGGCAGAGCCACCAGCGACAAGTGCGGAGCCACCAGCCACGAGGGAGGAGCCCGGGCCAGGAGGTCTAAGCAGTTGGCGAGCAAGCATCATCGACGCTCTGCTTCTATTGCTGAGCCTGCCCCAAAGAAGGCTCGGAGGGATTTGACGGCTGAAGTCTCTCAATCCGGAGACATCTCTGCTGGAGTTGAGGCTCCTCCTGAAGACGTCCCTGTTAGGGTTGAGGAACCGTCGGAAGATGAAGATTTGCCCACCCTAGTCCGTGCTCCTAGGTCGCGCAGCAAGACCGTGGAGGAAGGGGAGCTTGTTGACGAGTCCACTGCCGCCGAAGATGACGAGTCACTGGAGGTCGACATAATGACTGGAGGGGATGTTGAGATTGCAGGCATCTCAGTTCAACCCGAGCCTTCTTCTGCTCATGATGGGAGAGACGAGGCACAGCAGCCGAGGTCTCCTAGCATCTTCATTTCCAGTCTTAGGGCAGTCGACCCTAGTCCTACCACTGGGGTAATTGGAGGTAAGGCTCCTGTTGCGGAGCTTCCTCGCGTTGCGCTGTCGTCTTCTTCGTTATCGGGGGAAAGCGCCTTTGAAGACGAGACCGACTATGGCGATGAACCCGCTCTTCCTGATCAGAGCAAATTCTTCCACATCTCGGAGGAGGAAATACATGAGGGTGAGCCATCGACTGCACCATCGCTGGCGATTATCCCTACTGAAGGTATTCTTTCCAACTTCTGTCTAATTTTCTCTTTACATATCGAAGAGGATGTTCTAACATTCTTGTTTTATGCTGCAGGGCCAGCCGGAGATGCTGAGGCTACAACCTCCTCGGTATCGAGGAGATGGTGAAAGAGTTGACCCAGCCCGAGGGGATTGAGGTCTCAGCTGCTGAGATACCCTCAAAGGGGGCAACTGTTGAGATCGGGGAGCCTTCCATTTTGCCGGAAGGGGAAGCAACTACTGGGGTTGAGGAGGCTCTCACTCTGCCGGGCGAGGAGGTTACTGGTGAAGCCGAGGAGACTTCCGCTCCGCAGGATTCGACGTGTCTGGACCTCCAACCTGGTAAGGCAGCTCTGATGCTTTAAATGTTTCGCTTTTCTACCATTGTGGCTAACATCGCGATAACTTGCAGAGAGGACTGAGGGGGCTCAGGTAGAGAGTCTGACGGTCGGTACCCTTCCAGAAGGCCACACAGCTCAGGTCTCGATTGAGGTTTCTGAGGAGGTTGCGCTAACTACTCCATCATTGGTCGTGGAGGTTCCTGCAGAGGTAGCACCTCCGGAAGCGCCATTGGCCAATCTTGCTCTTGCCGCATCGATGGCCAGCACGACTCTTGTGCGAGAAGATCCGCCTTATATCCCCTATCCTGTGACAGAAAAGGGGTCGGGAAGCTTCCTAGGTGGTGAAGACATGGGGGAACTGGCACGTCAGATGGTGCAGCAATTCTTCGCCTCGATGAGATCATGTATTGATCTCATCTTACGTGGAAACAGCTCGTTCCAATTTTCCCAGACGCTTCTTAAAAATCTGGCCGTGAACGTCGAATTAACCGGAGGCCCTTCACTTGCCAAGGCGTGTCTACGGGTGGTAGAGCAACTGGGAGACTACCTGCAGGAGCTGGAGTCTTTGGAAGATGCTGGCTCTTTTAGTGAGGCCCAGGCCACCCTGACTAGGCTCCTAGCTGCTCAAGAATGAGAGCGACAGGAAGCGGAGGCACAAATCGCTGCAGAGATCCGCAATCTCGAATATTCCCAGGCTGAATGTCAGAAACTAGCTGGCGATTCAAGGGAATCCGAGCTTGTCATGCAGAGCACAGAGCAAGTCATCATCAGGGCTCGGGACACCATTGCCAAGGCAGAAGTTTTGCTTGCGCTCAATGAGGAAAAGCTTGCTAACATCAAAAAGCAGCTAGAGGAGCAACAAGCTGCTAGGGCGCGAGCTGAAGAGAGTCTGTCTCTACATTCTTCCAGGGTGGAATCTCTGCGAACGCAGCTGGCCGCAAGAAATTTCTTATCCGAAGAGGAGCTGCGGGACCGGGCTATTATGGAAGCTGAAAGGACGTGCCAACACGAGATTCACCGCCTTAGGGAACAAATCCGTACCTTGGCGAACCAGGACATTTAGCCTTCTTTTCTTTTCCCCTTTTTTGTAAAGAAGAGGACACTCTATTTAGAGTGTTTGTATCCACTTTTACTATTTATAATAAAAGTTTGAAAAATTTTGCTCCATCTTCTTTGCTCAGCTGTAGGCGAATCTAACTCCTTGGTAACTGGCACTTAGGTAAGACTAAGTTCTGTTAATGAAACGCGGTCTTGACTCTGAGTCTTCTTAATGAGACGCGACATTGATCCATAAAGTGAGACGCGGTCGTCAGTCCACAGGAACTTAGATTTACTAAGTCCTTTTGATGAGACGCAGCATCAATCTCAGAGTGATACGCGGTCTTCTTGATGAGACGCAGCATTGATCCATAAAGTGAGACGCGGTCGTCAGTCCATGGAGTGAGACGCAGCGTCAATCACAGAGTGAAACGCGGCTCTGAATAACGCGAATCTGTCTTGCTAAGAAAGACGCGGATCGATCAGACACGGGATACGCAGCCTCGAGCGACTTTCCCATCTGCGTTCAATGCAGCATGACTTAAAAGATTTTTAGGAGATCTTTGAACGTCAAGTCTTCACTGTCGATTGGGGTTCCGGGTCATCCGTTGCTTCCCAAGACAGTTATCCACGCGTCGGCCTCTTATTGGGTTCAGGCGTTAATGCTCTTGCATGCAGAACCGACGCTGGCGGTTGAAAAACCGGCGCACTTCGACGGTTTCCAAAGCAGCGTTCCACGCGTCCGTTTTTGATTGGGCTTTGACAGTTGTGCGCGACGGTTTCGATTGATGCCCCATTAATGACAGTTATTAGGGACTGCCTATAAATAGAGTGCACCCTCTCCCTCTTCAACAATCCAACTTAGACTGTTTTCATTTGTTTTGCTCCGAGAGAAGTCGCCTTGAATTATCTTTCAGAGAACCGTCTTCATGGGTGAAGGTGACCCCGTGGATGAAGATGACCCAGAGCTCTCATGCCTCTGTTTGGTCTCTTCAGAAGGAATTCTCTCTCATGCCATCTTGTGCACCCGCGTTTGGATGCAGAGAGGTCAACTCTGGACAGAGGTTTCTGCTGGTATGTCACCCCGATGATGTCCATAGCCTGTATTTTGGCATAGGCATCTGAATGAAATTCTGGTGCATTCCTATTCTGGAATTTGTGCTGGTGACTTGAACTTCTCTGAACGCGGGCTCTTGACGCTGGCTTTGCTCAAGGCTATTGCCTTGGCGCGTTTCAGACCTGAATCTTGCAACTCC
Organism: Agave tequilana; assembly: GCA_038442645.1. Lineage (NCBI taxonomy): Eukaryota > Viridiplantae > Streptophyta > Magnoliopsida > Asparagales > Asparagaceae > Agave > Agave tequilana. The sequence goes on from JAVJIF010013198.1 coordinate 76,457, forward strand.
TGTTCACCCAACAGAGAGATGGCAATTTTTGGCGTTTGAAGTTTTTCGCGTCTAGTACATTAGACGCGGGTGCAAACTGAGACCGCGTTTGAATCCTGGGCGTGGCACAGTTTTGACTCGCGTCTGTTTCTGCTGACGCGGTGGTTTGACTGTGCAGATCATTTCCGCGTCTGAAGTCTTCAATGACTGCCGCGTCTGTTACTTAATTTTCTTTTGTTAAAGTATACTAAGTTCCAGATTTTCTGATTCTCTTATTTGTTCTTTGTAGGTTCGCTGGTCTCCTGGAAGAGTGCTTCAACCGGCGAGCTTGCTCAATGTTCGTTTGTAAGAGAGTAAATTATGGTCCTCGTCGTTTGTAAGAGAGTAAATTATATCTCTGACGAGGACCCAAATCTCGCCAAGGTCTCTTCAGATCTCCTGCACCACTCTTGCCTGATGGCAAGAGATGGTCAGGTCAAGTATGACGGTGAGGAGGTTCCGGCGGTTGCGGTGGCGGAGAGAATCCTCTTCCTCTCCCATCTCAGAAGTGACATCAAGGACAGTCCATGTCCTTTGGATGGCCTGCGGGGGAAAGATCAACTCTTGAACGAAGGGTTGCAGGCTCTTCTGTTGCCACCGGACCTCAAGAACACCATTGCTCCTGGCTTAGTCAGCTAGGGCGCTTTCGAAGTTGGCGTCGTGCATCAAAGTGCAATCGGTTCCAACAGTCGCCACAATTTGGCACTTCTTCAGACATCATGCACTTAGGATCAGAGGTGGCTTCAAGGAGTGAGTACGGCCTCAGAGAGAGAGAGGGACTTCTTTGTACTCCTTAATTGTAACACTCAATCTTATTGTATAAGAGAGCGTTTTGTATCACTTTCATGTGTTTGGATATGAATAAAAGTGACACTTTTCTTTTTGCCTCTTTCTGTTGTCTTGAATGTTTTGTTTTAGAAGCAAAAGAATGATTTTGGTGGACCCGCCACTTTATAAAAGAAAGTGACAGGGGGAATGCGTACTCCCAGAGAAGGTGAACTTTTGTCAAGTGTCTAGGATTGACTTGATTCAAGGTCAGCTGGGGAATTTGATAAAACATTGTCAGCGGTGTAATGTTAACCTAACAATGTCTTTAGGTGGACCTGTTATTCTGTTGAAGAGAATAACAAGTGAAACTAGACCCGCGAGGAATCTAGTAAAGCTTTTACCGTTAGAGGTGTGATATTAACTTAACGGGTTGGAGATAGTCTTGTCAGAAGTATGGTGTTAACTTGACAAGGATGTGAGTCAGAGGTGTGATATTAACTTAACTCAGAATGTCACTGTCATAGGTGTAATGTTTTAACTTAACAGTGAGGTAATGCTAGAGGTGTGATGTTGAACTTAGCATTGGTCATCTCGACTTAGACGAGGAAGTCGAGGAACGGTCATGGCCATAGGTGTATTGTTGAACTTAGCGATGACTCGGATGCTAGAAGTGTAGTGTTAACTTGGCATCGTCCATTTCAGCTTCGATACGGAAGTCTGAAAAAAGGTGACTATCAGAGGTGTGATATTAACTTGACAGGCACTCGATGTACTGCTTAGAGGTGTAATGTTAACTTAAACAGTAGTTTGTCAGAGGTGTAATGTTAACTTGACAAGAATTGGCTCGTGATAAGAGCAATTTGAGGACCTGTCATTCTATTGATGAGAATTGACAAGTAGAATTTGAAATGCCAGGGGTATAGTGTTAACTTGGCAAATTTGAGAGTTTGTTACTCTATGCAGAGTTAACAAGCAAAGTTTATACCCGACAAAGAGTATTCATTACCAGAGGTATAGTGTTAACGTAGTAATGATATGCATTTTGTGGTCCTACCATTCTATGGACGAGAATTGGTAAGGGATTTTTGGAGAAAAGAGTGGACTCAAGTCCACTTAGGATTTTAGCAAACCCTCAGGTATCAACGGATTTGACATGCCTTTACCAACTACCGTTTGAGTTGGGCTAGCCATGCTATTCCCCTCAGCATGATGAGTTGTCGAGGACTTATGTTGGGCTTAAAGGCCAACATTTTCCTCTATCCTTAGCCGTCGAGGGCGTCGGATCAAATGGGAACGTGTCCCTTAGGATTTTTAGCAAATCCTCAGCTGTCAACGGTTTGACATGCCTTTACCAACTACCATTTGAGTTGGGCTAGCCATGCTATTCCCCTCAGCATGGTGAGTTGTCGAGGACTTATGTTGGGCTTAAAGGCCACATTTTCCTCTATCCTTAGCCGTCGAGGGCGTCGGATGTTTGATCAGAGGTGTACTTCTAACTTGATCGGAAGAAGAGTACTATTAAGGATAGTACTTCTTCAAGAATTTGCCATTGATCGGCATCATGAGTGTATCGCCATTTGAAGTTATGAGGCGATATGATCCATTTGAGTAGACTGACTCTACTACAAATGGTCCTTCCCATTTGGGCTGAAATTTTCCTTTTGTCTTGTGCGTCATGACCATGGGTCTTCGGACAGCTAAGACAAGGTCGCCTTTCTTGAAAGTTCGCGCTTTGACTTTCTTGTTGAAGGCTCTGGTGATACGAGCTTGGTAAAGCTCGATTTGTTGTTGGGCCTGCAAACGCTTGTCGTCTAAGGCTTCCAACTCCTGGAGTCGCTGCTGATGCTTCTCCTCAGTTGTCATTTCCGCTGTCAAGGCGACGCGTAGAGAGGGAATTTGTATTTCCAATGGAAGGACGGCTTCGCATCCGTATACCAAGAAAAATGGCGTGGCTTTAGTCGGGGTTCGCACAGTTGTGCGATAAGCCCATAAGCATTCACCCAACTTGTCGTCCCAATCTCGTTGACTTTTCGAGACGAACTTTTTGAGAAGCTTGCCAATAGTCTTGTTGAAGGCTTCTGCAAGACCGTTAGCAGCAGGATAGTATGCCGTTGAGGACACACTCTGGATTCTGAACTTCGCGCAGAATCTCTGGAAAGCCTGGCTGATGAACTAGGGTCCATTGTCATGGATGATACGCCGAGGCACACCGAAGCGGTAAATAACGTGATGTTTCACGAACTTGATCACGTTAGAAGACTTCACCTCTTTCAAAGGGATAGCTTCGGCCCACTTAGAGAAGTAATCGGTTATCGCTAGAATGAACCGATGTCCTTTCGATGATGGTGGGCTGATAGGGCCAACCACGTCCATCCCCCACATTTCAAACGGCCAAGTAGAGGTCGTTGAGTGGAGGTACCCTGGTGCTTGATGGATGAAATCGCCGTGTATTTGGCAGGCGTAACATCTCTTAGCATAAGCGACAGCATCGGCAATCATCTTGGGCCAATAGTAACCCATCCTTTGGAGTCGATGTGCCAATTTCGGGCCAGGTTGATGAGCTCCACAAGTACCATCGTGGGCTTCTTTCAATACTCCTTGGGCTTCTTTTGACGAGAGGCATCGGAGCAGGATCCCGTCATGCGATCGACGATACAATGTTCGCGAAATCGCATTATAGTAGAATTTGGGGGCTTTCCTCCGAATGGCGGCCGCCTCCTTGGTGTCTTCGGGCAGAATGCCGTATAAGACAAAATCAATGTAGGGAAATCGCCAGTCTTTAAGCCCTGAAGCGGTCGACACTTCAAGTGTTTCTTTACCGCGACGATCTCCCGCTGACCCTGGGTAGTCTCCGAGGGGAATTTTTGGACAGTATAGGTCGTGGCTATAGACGAATACTTTCTCCATTGCTCCAGCTGGAAGAGCTAAGGAAGCAGCGAGGGATGCGAGTGCATCCGCATGTGCATTTTGCCTGCGCGGTACATGGTCGATGTAGAAGTTTGAAAACCTTTCGGCCATGTGAATTGTCGCGTTGTAGTAGGGTACTAGATCTTCATGTCTGGCCTCATACTCTCCGCGAACTTGGCTGATGATGAGTTTAGAGTCACCGTAAGCCTCGAGATTTTTAACGCCAATCTCATCGGCGAATTGCATCCCAATCAAAAGAGCGTTGTATTCCGCCACATTGTTGGAACAAGGCTCCGTTAGCGAGACAGCTCGGGGGATCACATAATTTTGTGGGGAGACAAGTACTACTCCTACCCCCGCCACTACGTGTCCCTTTGGGCTTGTCCTTGATGCACCGTCGAAGAAAAGTTGCCATACTTGACTTTCGAACAACGTCTGAGTCAGGCAGACTTCGGCGGCCTCGTCTGGGAGATCCTCATAGAGTTTGGCTGCCCTCGGATCTGGGTGTTCAGCTAAGAAGTCCGCCACCGCTTGCCCCTTAATAGCCTTTTGTGGCAGAAAATGCATCTCATATTGTGATAGCAATATGGCCCATTTTGCTAGCCGGCTATTTAGTGAAGAAGGCTTTGTCATAAGTAACCTCAGAGGGTTGACTTTTGATATGACATTTATAGTCTGGCCTACCAGATAGTGTCGCATTTTCTGAATGGCGAACACTAATGCCAAACATTCCTTCTCGATCGGGTTGTACCGATGTTCGGCTCCGATCATTGTTCTACTCAGATAGTAGACCCCCTGTTCTCGTCCTTGTTCATCATTCTGAGCTAGTAGAGCTCCCAGTGAATGATCCATTGCTCGGACGTACACCAGGAAAGGCTTTCCGGACACCGGAGCTGCAAGAACTGGTGGTTGGGTGAGGTAGTGTTTGATCTCCTCAAATGCTTTTTGACAAGCGTCGTCCCAAATGAATGAAACACCCTTTTTCATCAGTTTGGCGAAGGGTTGGCATCTCCCGGAAAGGTTTGATATGAACCTGCGGATGTACGCCAATCGTCCTTGTAATCCCCTGAGCTCCTTGAGGCTTCTGGGGGGTTGCATCTCTTGGATAGCGCGGACTTTCTCTGGATCCAAATAGATTCCTGTGGAAGTCACAACAAATCCTAGGAATTTGCCACTGGCTACCCCCAGGAAGGATTTGGTGGGGTTCATCTTCAATTGATGAGCCCGCATGATGTCGAAGACCACCTTCAGGTCTGCTATGTGATCACCTTTAGTGCGACTTTTCACCGCAATGTCATCGACATAGCATTCCACCGTTTTCCGCATTTCCTGATGGAAAATGGCGTTCATGGCCCTTTGGTATGTTGCCCCTGCATTTTTAAGTCCGAAGGGCATGACGGTGTAACAATATACCCCTAGAGGAGTCCTGAAGGAGGTATGCTTTTCGTCATCGGGATACATCTTGATTTGATTGTATCCTGAGAACCCGTCCATAAAGGACATTCGCTCGAATCCACAAGTATTGTCAATCATGACATCTGTGATTGGCAATGGGAATTCGTCTTTGGGGCAGGCCTCGTTTAGATCACGGAAGTCGATGCAGATCCGGATCTTCCCATTCTTCTTGGCGACGGGGACGATGTTGGCTACCCAGTCGGGATGTTGTTCTTCCCGGATGAAGCCAGAATCGATAAGCTTTCTGACTTCTGATTGAATTGCCTCCATTATCTCTGGACGGAACCGTCGCTGCTGTTGTTTAACAGGCTTCATGTCCGGATTGATGTTGAGGCGATGCATAGCCACTTGAGGATCAAGTCCAGGCATGTCCTCATAATTCCAGGCGAAGACATCTATATACTCTTGTACAAGAGATATTAGATCCTTCTTCTCTGGAGGCGACAGGCCGTCACTTATGAAGATGGGCTTGGGGTTGGTCTCATCTCCTAGGTTGATCTGAACAACCTTGTCATCTGTGGGTGGCTCACGCTGTTCAAAGCGGATATCCCAAAGAGCATTCAAATGTTTGATCCAGGGATCTGTATCAGGTTGGATCATTTCTTCAACTTCATCTTCCAGATGGCCTGTTGAAACCATGTTTACTGAAAGCCCTTTGAAGATGTTGCCGACACTGACATCTGACTCCCATGATGATGTGTCTGAAGAGCAATCGTTGCTCGACGATTCTTGAGAATCAGAGGCTGATGGGACCGGAGTTGATACATAGCCCAACCCCCTGCGCGTCCGATGATAATAATCGGGGGCCTTCCCTTTGGCACAAAGGATCGAAGTAGCGTCCTCCTTCCTTTGCCGAAGTTCAACCCGGGCTTGTTGGTTATATCGTACCCCATTTGCTTCGTCATTCTGAGTGCTTTCGATTCATAATGGTCGAGCTGAGGGGATTCCTCCTCGCTTTCCGATTCTTCGCGGGGCATTGGTTCAGACGAGATTCGCCCAAAAAGTATTGGTCTTTGGCCTTTTTCGTCTTGCCGGAACCAAGAATATAGATTCCTGCGCATCGCAATTATCCTGGTATGTCCCGAAAGATGATTTTACTGGTACATGCAATGATGTCAAAGCATCCATTGCCGACCAGATGTCATCGTCTACGTCGGTAGTAGTATCCGACGGTATTGAATCGGATGCACACGCAGAAAAATATTCAAAGTCTAAATTCTCATTAATATACCAACCGCCTGCATCGTCGGTGGTATTATCAACATCGAGCTTATTAGTGCTCTTTACAAGTGGTTTTAACTCCCACAGGCACTTTTCTTGCTCGGGCTCAGTGTCAGCCTCATTACCAGAGTCTGGCGCTTCCAGTTGCGGGGTTTCATCCACCGGATCCTGATATAAAAGGGAATCCGTGAAATAATTCTCGACTCCCTTGAACGGATACCTTTCGGCAACCAACGTTTGCACCTTCCCACTCGCGTCAATGTATTTCATGACTTGGTGAAGAGTGGAGGGAACGATGGAGTTGCGGTGGATCCATGGTCGTCCTAGCAGCAGATTGTATGAAGTGTCGGCATCGATGAAGTAACACGTCACCTCCGACTTGAGGCTCCCAATCTGGCACTTGAGCTTGATCTTCCCCATCGGACGGGTGCCGTTGGCATTGAACCCGTAGATGGTCGTCTGTGTAGGGCTCAGACGGTGAGTAGGGATGCCGAGGTGTTGCATGACTCGGCGGGGCATAATGCTCAATGCGGACCCTGGATCTACCTGAATGCGGTTCACCTCAGATGATCCGATGTAACCTGTGAAGTACAGGGGTCGATCATGTTTCCCTTTCACCTGCATATCATCTGCCGTGAAGGTGATGCAGGGGGCATTCTGGGAAGTGTGGAGGCAGTCCTCTACATTTTCCTCCTTCGGCACCTGGGTCACGAAGGCCTCAGCATTCGCCAGAGCTTCTTGCAGAGCCTCTCTGGTTGACTTTGATAGCCTCAGGAGTTCATACAAGGTGATGCGTGCCGGGATGTTGGCCAGCTGAGCCAGGACATCAAAGCGGTAAGGTGCCGAAGACCCTTCCGCGATGCCTTTTTGAAGGGCTCGAGAGAATCGAGTCTCCTTCTGCTTCTCCACAGGTGGCTTTGTGGAGGGCCTAGTTGGCTCTGCAGCCGGTTGCGGAGGGTTTACCGCCACTTCGCCGTAATGCTTCAAGTAGGGTTGACCCGAACGCGTTCCCGTCGTTGGTTGGTTGGGCTCTGCGGCCAAAACTATCGTTTCCTCCTCTGAGTCGGTCAGTGAGGGAACATCATCCTCTGCTTCTCGGGAGGAGGCACATACCACATGGCAGGACGAAGCTTTTGCCTTGCCTTTGGACTTCCTGTTGGTTACAGTAGTCCATTGTTGTTCATCGACGAGGTCAGGGTGGACCCACATGGTTTTCCCCTGAGGTGTAGGGACGGCTACCAAGCCCTTCTCCTGCTACTGGTGAGGGTCTGTGTTGACCACTCTTAATTCTCCCCTTGGAATAGGAGTTACCCCCGCAGGCGTTGGAGGTTGTTTCCCGAACTGGAGAACCGACGTTACATTGGCCGTGACCTTCTTCTGCTCTGGTCGGAGCTTGAGCACCTCCGCGTCAATCAAAGCCTGAAGGATGTCTTTGAAGACGTAGCAGCTTTTGGTAGGATGTCCCAACATCCTGTGGTACATGCAGTAGTTGGGATTGTCGGTCTTGCCGACTTCTTCCGGGCGCCTAATTTCAGGGAGCTTCAGTCGATTGCTCTTGTTGAGTAGCTTGAAGAGCGAATCGACGTGTTCCTCCTTGAAAGAATACTGCTTGTTGGCGCGGGGTTGGCTTGAAGAGCCACTTGCCCTGCCTGTTTGAGGTTTGGCGGGGGATTTGGTCTCCGTCGCCAAGTTATCCTTCCGCTTTGTTTGGAGGGATGCGTCTGGCGCTGGTGCACGCCTTGTCGACCTTTCCGGCCGCAGCTTGCCTTCCTCTGCCTTGACACGGGCAACAATCTCCTCAGCCTGTTCACCCTGTTGGACTAACTGCTTCCAGGTGCGGCTTTCAGCAACTCCTATTTGAGCAAGGAGTGAGGTTTGGAGATTGTGGCGGCATGTTTCCACCAGGGTGGCCTGGGTCATACCGCTTGGGCACCGGAGTGCCGTGTTCCGAAATCTTTCCACGAAAGATTTGACGGACTCCCCTCTCCGCTGTTTGGTAGCTAAAAGGGTGGGCATTGTGACTTCGGAGTCATCTTCGAAGAAGCGTGTCAAGAACAGCTTCTCTAGATCCCCCCAGTTCTTGATAGAACCCTCCGGGAGCTTCATAAACCACTCAAAAGCCAACCCTTTCAGGGTGCCGATGAACAGTCGCGCCAGGATGGCGTCATTATCTACTACATTCCCGGTCTGGGATTTGAAGTAGTAGATGTGCTGGTTGGGTGACCCCTTCCCGTCGAATGCTTGGAGGGTTGGAGCCTTGAACTTAGGAGGGTATGGAACTAAGTCCCACTCAGCCGGATAGGGCCGGACCACTCCAGCTTCTTGGAGGTCCTTGCGATTGGCAAGGGCCTCGAGGCGTCGTTCCAATTGACTCATCCTCTTAGCATGAGTCTTCTCCTGGTCTTGGTCGCTTCTTGCCTGCGACGAGGGCTTGGACACATCCGAGGTAGATCGTCGTGTCTCGTCGGAAGGTTCGGAGGGTGGGCTTCCTCCCTTTCTCCCTTTGCCCTTTGACCTCCTAGGAGGAGATCTCGCTCTTTCTTCAAGCAATTTCTCAAGCATATGCTTGAGGGAGTCAATGGATCTCTGTTGAGAGGCGATTATATCCATCTGGTGCTTCTGCGTCTGTTCTAAACGCCTGGCCGTCTCCTCAGGAGTGTCTGCCATGTAGGCGGAAGCCTCCTTCTCGACGGAAGAGTTTGAAGCCTGCGACTCCACTATAGCGGAGTGAGAATCACCCATTCTAATGCCGCGGGCTAAGGCATTATAGTCAATTGGGGGAATGACCCCTGTCCGGGTGCGAGTGCGTTGATACACCCCTTCCGGCTCAGAGTCAGATTCCTCTGAGTTGACCATTAGTTGTTTTCCCTTACTTCTGCTAGTCATATTTGCAGTAAGCTCCGGGTATTCAACATCTGAGAAGGTTCTCCTCCTGTGGGAGCGTCTTCTTTTGGCTGACGGGGGAATCAGGGTCAGCTGTCTGATTAAGGACTGCTGGTGCACGCCTGATCCATAATGGCATCCAGAGAGCATATGGATGAGTTATTGACAGCAGCATGACAAAGTGGCTTGATTGGCACTTCTTTTCCTTGTCAAATAATCCCTCAAATCCGTGGGAGGGGGATTAAAGAGACTAGTCTCGCAACGTCGAAGACGGGAGACAGTCATGTGCTGTTCAGCCTGGACGCGGACTTCAGGGACGCGGCTCTCATGACGCGGCTGTATGACGCGTACGCGAGTCTCGCGTTGCTGCCTGATGCGTTTAGGCAGAGTTGCTTGAGAGAGAGTGGGCTGCTGGGCCCCATGCCTACGAGTGCGTACTTCCCGCGTTTGAAAAGACGCGGAGGTTTCACCCTGGCGTTTGATGAGTTGGTCCTCGGAGGACTCAACTTGAGGAGTATCGCGTTTGGGTCGCCAAACGCGGATCTCACGCACTGGACGAGGTGCGGGCAAGGCATCAGATTGTACGCCGCGTCCACCCCCGGTCAGACAACCAACGGTTCCGACTTGGAGTTGACGCGCGCGTCTCCTCTGTCGACGCTCAGCATTCCGGTTGCGTCGAGGAGGTGGAGAGAAACCAACAACATCCTGGTTTATAGAACCAAGAGTGTTCACCACGCGGGTCTCCTGAGAGACGTTGACGCGGGTATTCTGCGCGACGCAGTTGATCGCAGCAGCAGTGGTGCCTGGGACCACGCGGGCCTTCTGGGAGGCGTTGGCGCGTGTGTTCTGTGCGACGTGGTTGATCGCAACAGCAGTGCCTGAGGTCACGCGGACCTTCTGGGAGGCGTTGGCGCGTGAACTTGTCTTGGCACAGTGAGCATCGGCACCCGGCAGAGCCTCAGATTGGGCTTCGGGTAGCTTTTCAGTTGAGACCCTGCGGCAGACGCGGGTCTTTGGGCTCTTGGAGCCAGAAGAGAGGAACTCTTCATACTTCGCCTGGTCGAACTCGACAACGAGTGTTTCGACCATCTTCCCCTTACGGAGAACATCATCCTGCGCCACGATCTGTTCGTCAGTGACGAAAGTCGTCCCCAGCGGAGTCGTCATCTCTTGTTCGACACGGAAAAGGGGGGGCGCTGGTGTAACGTTTCCTTGAATCAGATGAAAAATTACAGCCGGCTTAATCTTCCGGTTACAAGGGAGGGGGAATATTGAATCTTGAATTCCCCCTTTGTTTAGTGCTGGGTTCTTCGGGTGGCGGTGAAGAGTGAATCTTGTTCTCCGTTGACCGGATGACTGTTTGGACCGTCGGGGATCTTCTCTTCGGTCGGTAGAGGGAGTAACTCAGCTCCGTCTATCAAAACTCTAGAAGAGGAGGTAGGCGAAGAGCGGCTAGTACTCAGTAAGCTCGCTGAAGGGTTTTCTCTCTCTCTGTCGATGATCTCTCCTTTTCTTCTCGGAATCTCTCTTTCGCCCGATAATCGTCCTCCTTCTCCTTTAATAGTGACGGGACTATTTATAGGGTTTTTAGGGGGTGATCGTGCCCCCTAAAAGTGCTCCACGATGAGGGCCAACTTCCCCGCTACATGGGCGGTGGATGGCGCCATAATCGGGGTGGTTACAACCAAGGTGGGGGCACCTTGTTGCTGAGACGCGGGCGTTGAGCCAACGCGCCTTGATGCTGAGACACGGGCTTCGGGCCGACGCGCCTTGATGCTGAGACGCGGGCTTCGAGCCAACGCGCCTTGATGCTGAGACGCGGGCGTTGAGCCAACGCGCCTTGATGCTGAGACGCGGGCTTCGGGCCGACGCGCCTTGATGCTGAGACGCGGGCTTCGGGCCGACGCGCCTTGATGCTGAGACGCGGGCTTCGGGCCGACGCGCCTTGATGCTAAGACGCGGGCGTTCTCTCGCGTCTTGATTGTCACATTTAGCCTTGCGCCTGGATCTTGGATCTCTGTGTTTTGGTGGCCTGTCTTGGTGATTTTTAGACAGCCTACATTATCTTGACATTTTATTATTACTCGTCTTACCCTGATATCTAGCTATGTGAACTAGCGTCCCAGCACACATAGATCCATATCCGAGTAAAGCAAGATTGTTATTGGAAACCAGCGGGGGTATCAACGAACTATGTTTACAGTGGGTCCCGTACATACCCGGGACCACGGCCTAGGATGTTCCGTTGCTTGGTGGACGGAACCTGCCGCAAGGCTAACAGGAGGGACTTATGTATGCCCTTATCATGATGGTACCAGGAAGGAGGGAGCCAGCACTCCCCTCGGTCGCCTGGAGGCCCACAGGTCAGACCGGAAGTTTTAGTTGCACAACATGCCAAATACCACTGTAAACACGAACACATATTGATAGCCGCATGTTTCCCCCGACCTGATGCAAGTTGTTCCTTTTATGAATTATTAGATGATTATCAGATTCCGGGAATGAGCAAGAACAAGTCAGGAATGTCAGGAGTACTGTACGTACTATAATGTATCAAGATGTGTAACAGGAGTACAGTTGTACTATCAAGATGTCAGGTCATCATTCCCGTTATCGTGATAATCATGAGAGTCAAGTATATCATGCCGGGTGTTAAGTGATGGCATGACAGGAGGATGATATTTGTCAGGTGACCAATCATGTCAAGGGATTGATATTAGTCCGGTGGCAAGTCATGTCATAATAAGGGGTCTTGCAAAGCGGTAGCATGTCCGATGTTAGGTGATAACAAAACAGTTGTCAGGTGATACACACCGGTTTTGAAGATTTCCAATTTAATTCAGAAAAATTTCATAAAATCGTAGAAAACCTAAAATATTGGAAAACGATGTTCAAAACTGAAATCGGTTAAATCGGAATACCAGAATGACCAAATCGAGTAATACCCTAGGATCGGGCCCTCGGTTCAGACTAGGGCTGACTCCGAGTCCACGAATCCAAATCCAAGACAAAACTATCATATAAAGAATTCATAATACAAAACAAATACAGGAAGTAAATCGAAAAATACGATCAGAAAATACGAATACGCAACTAAGTACGTATTCCGGGAACGGGGTGTTACAGATAATATCCATTCAAAATACAAAAAATGATGATTTAACTGAAATTTAGTCATTGGGATTCTCAATGTCTTGCTTAATTTTTTCTTGAAAAATAAATTTACTATGCAGATAAGATGTAACGTCCCGATTTTTATAATCCTCGATCCAAATAATAATAATATCTGGTTTTCTTCTAAATTTTGACAGCATCTCCTCTGTGATTACTATAATGCATTGTGTTACAATTATACAATTTCAACCAAACCATCCTACTATCAGATCCTCGACATCACAGTCTCAGTTATCAACAATTATAATATATATAAGATCGAGAGCACCCCTCTCACCATCCTCAATTCAAACACAATAACAATTTTCATTATCAAACTCAACATAACGCTTACAGCTACGCATAATTATCCTCCATGTACAAGCAAAGATTGATTAACAAGTTTGTTGTTTATGTACAAATATGAAATTATTCATGAGTGACAAAACATAAGTAAATTTCACAACGGTGGATTCTCTATGTAGTTCTCATAAGAAACACCTACGTAGATCTAAGTCGAGGCTTCGCCCGTATCATTACCTAAAAATATTGTTAATATAAATGGGTAAGCTTGCCAGCTCAGTAAGTAAAGTCATGCAAAAAATTCACAGAGTGATATGCATATAACAATAGAAAACTTGAGTTGTGCACCAAGTAATTAGCATGGACATGAATTGAACAGGATAAAAATGAGCTCGATGATACAATAAAGACAAAGCGATCTGAATGATATTCAAGTGTTACGACTCACTAATCGAGAAAGTACAATTCACTTTGCTATTCATTTTATTATTCTCTTGTAATAATATATCGTATTTTACTGAATATATGTATTACCCATTTTCATCTCAATACTTAACACATGAAAACTCACGACATATCGAGTAATCGTTACATTATCTTTTTATCTCGCTGATCTCATGATAGAATAATTTTCATTTCATTATGTCTATACCATATCACACGAACACAACACATGTAATATGCAATGAAAGTATGCACATTTTCCTCCCCTTCTTCTCCCCCACCCCACCACCTTCCTCCCTTCAATATATGTGTGTGTGTGTGTGTGTGCGTGTCCTTGGGATTGGCCGAATGGTAAGCCATTATGTTTTTTCTCCAATGGGTGACGGTTTGAATCCTCCATGGACATATTTAACGCCCGCAAGCTTCGGCTCGCGATTTATCCTGTTTCATGATGGGAAAATTTTCAAGGCGTGGGGACACGGGACCCGTGAGATTAGTCGGGGGCTACACTTGTTATCCATGTTGTGAGCCCCGGATATCAGACGGATTTATGTGAAAGGTTTTTACAACACATAAGGTGTAACATAAGAGTTTACATACACCTATGAAAATACACTATAACATATCTATTTCTATAATCCACACAATTAAATGTGATTTACATGTTTTAAAACTCATACAGATCAAAATTTTATGTGAATTGAAACTTTCTAGCATCTACATCTCATGATCTAAAAATGGATGGTTTGTAGTGGTCTTAAAAGCCATTTTTTTTTATTTGCTTGATTTGTGAAATAGAAAGTTCAATTTACATGAAATTTAATTCATATGAGTTTTATAACATACAGATCACGCCCAATGGTTTGGATCATGAATATGAATGGACTATGATATGTTTTCATAGATGTATGTAAAACTCTTATATTATACCCTATGTGTATTAAAATATCTCCCTATACATATACAACACACTTACACATAAGCACACACACATACATTTTTTTAAAGGTACACACACACACACACAAATACACACACACATGCGCGCGCACACACATGCATGCATATATACATGCATACATATAGAGATAGATTTAGGTACATGCAGAAGGATTCGAGCACAAATCTTTCCCACTCAAACTCAATCTCACGACATTCAAATACAAGATCCACTTTGCGCACTCAAACTGAATATACATACACACACAAATACACACACATACACACACAAAAAATTAACATCATGATTAACAAGTTTACACAATTTACCCATGATTAGCTAGTTTACACAACTAACATCATGTTTAAAAAGTTTACAGAATTTATCATTAATTAACTAGTTTACACAATTTACTCATGCTTAACTAGTTTACACAATTAACATCGTGATTAACACGTTTTTGATAGAATGCAAGAAACAAAATTATTAAAATCCAATCATGAAAATCAAGCGAGAATAAGAGAAAAAGTTTACTCACTCTCGATTCGACGATTTTTCGATATCGAAGAAGCTCACGCGATCGCTACAACAATTTCCTATTTAATTTTATATATATTAGAAATGAGGGTTTGCATGTAATTATTTAATCAAAAAATTCACTGATAAATAAGATGTAAGGCTTGGGGCACCATCCCAAAAGGTTAACCTATTAGGTAGAGTAACCATCCCCAAGTCTAACCGATATGAGATCATTTGTTCGCACTATGCTCAATAATCCCCCTTCGAATAAAGAGTCACAGCCTCTTTCGGGCCTCCTTGTCGTCATAGTGGAGGAGGAGAAAGCCAGCTAGCCCACCCACCGGCGGTGTCCCCTGTCCCATAGGGCAGTGGCTTCGGCCCTGGGCCCGATCCATTCCTGAAATCTTTCACACATCCGGTCCAAAGTCTGAGGTATGGCTCTGATACCACTTATAAGTCTTGGGGCACCATCCTGAAAGATTAACCTGTTAGGTGGTACAGCTTAAACACTTATATACCCAAGATCATTCCAAATCTAACCGATGTTGGACTATTTGTTCGCACTATGCTCAACACTAGAGGTGGCAGCGTACCTCTTAGATGAATAATTATTTAATTAATAAACCACCAACACACCTCCACTTCCTCCTTTGATTAACTAAATCACCAAGCACCTCCACCTCCTTTAATTAATTAACCATCAAGCCCCTCCACCTTTTTGCTTGCTCGCGGGTCAAAGTTGGTCGAGCCAACTAGGCTCGATTCCGGATCTCGGGCCGAGCTCGGTTTGGCCGGTCTCCAATTAGAGGAGAAAAGAAAAGAAAAAGAGAAGAAGAGAAAGAGAAAAGAAGATTAAATGGTGAAATTAAAGAGATAGGGGTTTTCTCAAATGGGAAAGAGGGGAGGATTCGGGGATTTTTGTTCTTGGGTGAGTGGTAACTCAGGAGAAGGTACACCCCCCCCCCCCCCCTCCCAAAAAAAAAAAACTCTTGTCTTTATTCATCTATTTATATAAATTCTCACACACACACACACACACTTGTATTTATCTCTTCTCACACTACATACACATTAAACTTATTCAAGTGACGAGAAATATGACACTTAAAACTTAAACATAATTAATTGTTCATTAACTAAATGATCAAATTCACTTTCACACGAAAGTAATTAAATTATCATCTTTAATTATGCCTTATATACACATTAATCGAATATTAAAATTTTAAATAAAATTTAATAATCCGAATGTTACATAAGAGAAGACGCACTTAAATCTTCCCATCTCAACTAAATATACCGAATCTTTTATCTTTTCATTTTATTCATTTTATCAGTGAACCAAGTCTTTTCCCGTCAAAATGTAAGTAAATATAGAGAAAGAGAGCCAGATAAAATTAAAAATGCCCATTCCAAATGCAAAAAAACGTTGATTTAAATAAAATTAATCACCTTATTCTTGTGATATCCCTTGTGCCATTATTCATGTAATTAACATTTCAGCTACTTTAAACTTCTAATTACATAAATGAAATGAATTTGGTTGGGGGGGACCTAAATGTGTTCATCTATAATTGACACTATGCCCAACAATTAACCAACATGCCTAACTATATGCAGTAAATCAAACCCCTCTGTTTGAGTCCAAAAATAGCTACCACAGTTGGTAACAAATGGACCAAGCAGATAGAAACAGTAAAAAACTAGAGACCCAGTTAAAAGTAGAAACTGTAGTTAATCAAACAGAGTCCTTTTTTTTTGCGCAAAAACAATAATAATAGCAATAAAAACAACAACAATAATAATTTCCAGAGTTGATGATGGATTGACGAACGGGGGTGACATAAATTCTGCCCTCAGGGACACTCTTGGATTCTCTCTTACTTGTATATATACTGTATATTTTTTTGACTTTCTGTAAAAAAAATTTATTGTTCTTTTAGATTTGCTTTTAACCAAACTCAGCTTGTATTCTCTGCAAATATCAGGAATTATTTCAGGTTTATTTTTTATTTTTTTTAATTTTTCCAGTGAATTTAGTCAAGTCAAGTCAAGTTTGATTGGACTGGGACCAAAATCAGGGGCCAGTGTGGGGTTTGGGTTCCAATAATGTCTGAGTCCAGTTCCAGATGGGACAGATCCTGGTCAGTCCCATCAACATACATTATTCCTTCCTATTTTATGCTGAAATTAATTTAATTACGAGGTGTTCCAGAGTTAATTGCAAAGTTTTAGGATAAAAGTGACATGTTTTTTCCTCTTCATCAAAACTAATGTACAGCGCTCTGCAGTTCTCTTGTCAAAAATGAACGGACAAAATAGTTGTCAGTTTGATTTCGACCACTGAAGATTTAGCATCATGTGGCTTAACATGTTGCAAAACTCTTGACGATGATGCTCTTCATAGTGACAATATTTGATACCACAATCAGAAGAGATAAATGCCACTCCATGCCTCATCTGAATGCATGATTAAGACTTCTAAACTAACAATCATTTTAAAAAAACAAAAAAAAAAACATTAAAACATTTTAATGTTTTAATGTTTAAACTTGTTATCGTTGACACCACAGTTAAGCTTGTTATCGTTGACACCACAATTGATGTAAATAACATTAAAACAGGATTTTCAGTAATCCAATATCCATTTTATCATTAAGACATGACTTAAAGCAATGTGAATTTTTCTTACACTCTGATGGTTCGGGCAAGCTATCATCCCCTTGTGAGGAGCCCAACAAATTAAATAGAGAATGTAACTAGCCAAGGGGCCATAACCCCCGCGCAAAGTCTTCAATTCATTGCTTCATTCTCATAATTTAAACGTTGGAGTGCCCCTTTTTTCTCAATCTCACCACACCAAGAGGTTTACACACCATTTCCTTGCATGTATAGTCTCCACTTCTACAAGGTAAATGTGTCATTTCAAGCAGGAAAAATAACTTAGGACACTACAGGGTTTCAAACGGGGGGAGCTGATGAAGAGACTCTCTCTGCTCTCAAATATACTGGAGCTTTTAGTGAGAGAGAGAGAGAGAGAGAGAGGAGAAAAAAGAGCACCGTTTGTCTTGATCGATGGGAGCTCCATGAGATGCGGGGATGGCAAAGAGAGAGATGAATGAGGAGATGGGTTGAGATCTAGAGCTCCCACACGCAATCTCACTCCTATATCTTCTTGTTTGAAAAAAGTTGGTTTTTGTGAGCATTCTCTCTAGAGATGAGTAGAGCAAGGACAGGAGTATTAAGGGCAGCTCTCCATCTCTGCTGCTGCTTCTTCTTCTTCTTCTCTGTTTGTGCTCTCATCACTGGAAGCAGCTGTGGGAGTTTAGGTGAGAAATTGCACAAACTTGTCACTTGATTGTATTTGTAGACTACCCATCCTTGAATTCTTGTTGAATTTGCTGTATCTGTGTTGCAAAGCTCTACATTCCTCTCACTTAGATTTTTGGTATGTCTCAAGTTCAAGTTTTCATCATTTTGGTAGTTTAATTTTTGATTTTATGGTACAAAGTGTCTCATTTTTTGATACTCTAGTCACATGCTATACAAACAACACTACAACTCAAAATGCTAATAGACATTACCTCTTCCTAGATACTTATTAAGTCTTTGCTCAATTGCTCCTTGTACCTACTCTCTCGTTCACTCACCCACACCACACACACACACACACACACACTCAATGTAAATAAAAATTTGCATTTCATGGAATTAATTTAATCTGTTCTGTTTGACGCATTATTCTCTCTTTTTTATTTTTATTTTTATCGCAGATATTAGAACGTCAAGCCAAGATACTCGCACTCAGGTGCTCTTTCTAAATCCCTTTGTCTTCTGTTTAATTGTAATTTAATCCTATTATTAGAAGCAAAAAAAGGGTTTAGGGATTGGAATAATGTGTTTGCTGCAATGTGTGCTGCCAATGCCATCGCCAGAAGATTCTTCCGGAGGCGCGCTGTAGCAAAAATGACCCGTCATTTTCTACCGCACGCGGCCAGCTGGGCACCCGGTCCCTTACTCCTCTCCTCTCACCTGGTCGCTGCAGCCTGCGGGCTGCCCGCCGAAGGGGCAGCGTAGGTTAGCACCTGCGGATAACCGGCTGCTAAAATGTGCAGGCCTCTTAAAATGCTCGGGGCCTCCCGCTGCGGTAAAGCATTGCCGACCAATTTAAGAGGGCCAGTACCTCGATTGGACGCCCATGCTGTTCCCGCGGGGCCCCCGCTGGCCTTATGCGGCGCACTAGGCGCAAATATAGCCCTTGCTAGGGGTGTCCTGGTGCTAACGTACGCCTTGTGGGTGCAGGATTGGACGAGGGTGAGCCGGAGGAGCCCGGGTAGGCCCGGGTCCTACCCGCCGCGGTGCATCGGGAAGTGCGGCCGGTGCAACCCGTGCCGGGCAGTGCACGTGACGGTCCCGCCGGTGATCGCGGAGTACTACCCGGAGGCGTGGCGGTGCAAGTGCGGCGACAGGCTCTACATCCCCTAATCTCTCTGATTAATGCTAACCCACCACCACCATCTCTCTGATGAGTCATTCTCTTTGTACCACTACAATCATCATCATGTTATTATCAACATCATTATCATTAAAACTAGATGGTATCAAGGAGAAGTGAAGAGCACTACTACTAATAGCACATAGAATGTAAGGGGAGACATGCGCAAGAGAGAGTCACCATCATTATGCTATCGCCAATATCAACACCCACTGTTGTTAATACCTGGAAACATGCACGAGAGGGAGCCACCAGTGAGAGGAAACAGTTGTCCTGGTACCTACAGTAATGAAAGCAGTTGCGATGATGTTTGGGGCTGTTGGATTCTTGTATTTTTTTTCCTCAGCAAGCCGATGTGGACATCTTACATCTGATTGCAGTTTGGTCGGCTGTACGGACGAAGGCATGGTCTGGGTGTGGGAATAGGCATTTGGCGGGGCTCGGTACGGCCCAGCGCTGATTATGGTCCGTTTTTTGACGGGAAAAAAAAATATCAGGTGTCTTGGAGTATGAGTTCGCCAGCCGATCACTGGAGAGCTGCGCGTTAATTATAAATTTATAATCAGTTAAGAATAATCAGGATTTAAATCTTGATAGTTACATTTAGGCCTTTTTTACTGACTGGAGTTAGCTTGAAAATTAGCTTTTTTTTTTTTCTAATTCTTTGGCAGACGGTAAAATTGATCAAGAATAAGGAGGGAATGATAAAAGTGTAATGTTTAGTTGCTCAAAAACAACACAAAAAACTATCTCGGAAATCACCCAACGATCCTTCAAATGGGTCAACCCGAACTAATTGTTGGCCATAAATCGGGACAAAGTTTTAACTTGAATGACCTATCCTTAGATGGGCTAACCCATGAAAATTTCTTTATAGGCCTTTAACAATATCGGGCCAACCTGTAATAATTATGGGCTTTAATTCAACTAGGAATACTCTCCTTCAATTGGGCACTTCTTTAATTTGAAACCATCCCTACAATTATATTACGGATCAATCTGCGGGAAAGTTTAAGCCTACCGGAAAATTAAGAGAAGCCCATTTTCTTTCTCAAGCCCGAACGTGGTATTGAGGTAATTTCATTGACACTCAGGGGACCTCTGTGTAATTTCCGACTCGTTACCGGCGTCGTTCTCGTCTCTATACCCGACAAAGACCATCACGCCATCGCCGCCCCTGCTGACATCTACAGCCGCGATGCGACGGGGTACGGTGGTTCGCGGGCACCCAATTTGACCGCATCGGATTCTCTCGTCAGCCGTCACGTGTTTTTCTACCCTCACAAACCATAACGCTTCAATGCGGCGGAACAGCCACTTTTCGAGTTCCGCAGGAACTGTTGAACCGCGATTGGACCGGGCTTTTTAGCCCAACTTGGGTCCGTTGTCCGTGTATGTTAGCAATGCTACATCACAGAATCCTTAATATGCGCAACTTTCTTTCCACGGTTAGTACTTTTTCTTTTTTAAAATTTTTAAATTTTTGTGTTTTTTTCCCCAGTTTGCTTTTGTTCTTTGGTCAGAAAGTGGGGTGAGCGGTAAAAAAAAAATGGCGGGCATTCTTTTTGGTTTTCCCTCTACTTTTCCAAATTTAATTTATTGCTGTAAAATTTAGTTTTCTTTGAGGAGGTGAATGTAAATATCCAGCAGTATCAGAATTACAGCTATGGTGAGCTCCTATTTTTATTTTGGCCTCTATGCGCAGATGAAACCATATGATTGACTTCTCTCAAAGTGAACAAATAAAATAAGAAAAATAAAAATAAAAAAATAAAATATGCAGTTACATTTTCAAATGATCCAAATCTGATTGAATGTTTTACTAAATTGACTTGGTTCTATTAACTGAAAATTAAATTCCTATCATTCTTAAATGCTTAGAGACAAAACTCCAACTCAATTGGAATAATAGTTTGCATGAATTTTGTGGTATTGTAGTTAGAAAATATTATTGATTTACAAATCTTTATTTTTGTTAGCTTTAAAATATAACAAATGCAATAAAATGTCAAAATCTATAATATTTTTTTCGTATTCAATACCTGTTGATGCCAACATTGGTCCATAAAGCCACATGTCTAATATCACAACATTTCAAGTAACTTCGCAACCTTGGTCACTTGCCATCTATGATTTTAGCTTTAGGACTACTTTCTTTTGTCTAAAGAAATGTCCAATCTGATTAGAAATCTGGAGTTTCTAACTATTCAAATTTACTACACGATTATTAAATTATTTATTAAACAAAGTCTCCTGATTAGACCTGGGACTTTTTCAAAAGTTTCGCAACCTACCTCAACCTTTTTGCCACCAAAGCTAAATAAGAGCATGCTGCAATTTTCAATTGTTTTAGAGGCTGTTGTGTAAAATCCCATTATTTTACTATTATTATAGTAGTATTAGTTTAATATCATATTATTTTCCTTTTCGCTTCATAATGAAGTGAGAAAGGCGAGGCAAAAGGAGTCAGCAGCAACAGAGAGCTGGAGCTTTTAGAGCTCAGTCCATGGCTATCAGAGCAAGGAAGAGAATCCACGCCCTTCAACGAGCCTCAAATGGAAGCGCCTTTCAAAAATGGTTTTTTTTTCCCTTTCTAGTTTTCTATTATTTATTATGAATCAATGCCAATAAAAACTTTGGTTAAAAAAAAGACCCCTTTTTCCTTCAATTTCTCACATGGAAGTTGTTTCTCTCAAAGGCCCATTTCATATCTGTTGCTCTCTTTCGATCTTATTCATCTTTTTTTTTCTTTGGGTGATGGCAGTGAGCATTGCGGCACTTCGATTGCAATTGCGCTTGTTGACATGCACGAATGTGGGCCTAAAAGAGGGGCAAAGCGAAGCAAAGTTGAAATTCAAGAATCTTTTTCTAAAAAAAAGACTGAAAGTGAAGAACGATTGAACATTGACGATCAGCCGCGATCTCCTTTTTGCTGCTTTATGTAATCAACTCAAACTCCTTTTTTCCTCAATGCATAATGTTTAGATGCATCTTACTAAATATTTGAAGATAAAATTTTTCTTTTTCGCAACCCGCTAATTTCCATCAAGATTCATGCATTGTAGTGCAGTGATGGTTGAAAATGCAGTGTGCACTGATGCTTGAAAAAATGCACAACCCAACCTATGTTGTTAATTATGTTATAAGGGGCTTGCAAATGATCTTGTGATGTTTTTGGTTGCTTGTTTTGTGTGATCTCCACATATTACTTGTAATAGTCTTATTTATGGAACCTACCATCTAGATGCACTAAAGGGCCAAGTTTATGCATGGCCTCTTTCTGCATATATCAAATAATTAGCATCTTGACAAATTCGGAGGTTAACCTTCTAGCATTTTGAATAACTGATACAAAATCGCAATTTGTTTGAATGAGGATGTATGTAATGGATTTAGAAGGTACCAAAGTTTAGTAATGAAAGCTTGAGTAGCAAATTTTTGGTAAAACCTGAGCGAGTAGTTATGTAAAGTATGGCTAGAGGTTTATTAAGCATTTCAAAATGATTTTTTTTTCAAATTGTTGTCAACTAATAATGTTTTTATTTGCTCTACAAAACCTCAGCCATGCCTACTGTGTTGTTATATCCATGATCTGCAGTAGTGTTACTTGGACACATACACGTTCATGTGTCTAGGTGTCCCAAAATGTCCATAGGAGGAACCTTCTAAAACTGAACATGGGGGGCATGCCTTATTTTATAGAGATGCATGCTATTTCTATTTATGTTGTGAGTAATATAGTTAGCAAATTGGTTCATTTTTCAATCAAAGAACTTAAACCTTTAATAAAGATCTTGACTTTACATCTTTCGTATAAAAGCATGAATGTTGCTATGGAATAAATGATATCGTCATAATATTGTAGCTTGAAGTGTCCCAAGTGTCTGACATGTAACAAAACTAAAACTTGAAGTATCCAGGTAAAAATGGTATAAGTTTAACTAAAAGTATTTTTTTAAAGTATATTTTCTCGACTAAAAGAGAACTACTGTTTCAACATCAAGAAACTCCACACTGTGTTATTGTTAATACTAAAATGAATCGACTATTGTGCATTATTTAACTGCCCGACTCTCAAGTAGTCTTGCTGAATTGCAACCGAAACTATTGGACTACACTGTTAATAATGAACATTATCGTGGTAAATAATCTTTATAGGGAAAGCTTCAAGGAAACATGTAAAGCTGAGAAACTGTTGGACATCAATCAGAGAGGGTTCGATGCATGGAAAAATATGTCAGAAGAGGTAATACTTATTTGGATGAGAGTTTCTTTTCCAACAATAGTTCTGAAACTGAAAATCTGAAGCATCAACTAACCTTTTCTTCAGGAGAGACATCCATATGTTGTTCAAGCTGAACAGGTGGATTCTGCTTACTTAAAAATCCTGCTGGAAGAGAGCAACGATATGTCTGAGGTAATGTGAGGCTGTTGCTAGATGTGAACCTCATCTTGTTATCTTTCTAAGTGCACAAGGGGGTCCACTTTTGGGACAAAATGTGCTAATACTTGACTTAGTAATCAAGCCATTCATCTCCATTATAAATTATAGGTGGAGAGGTTTCTGTTCAGTGATGAAGACATTTTGGTTGGTTCTAATATTTTTGATTTCTGCTGCTTTTGAATTGTTATTTTCCACATTATAAATGATATAATAGACTATCATAAACATGTTCATTTGTAAAGTATTTAACTATTTCTTTATAAAGATGTGAACTTCATATGTTCCCCATATAAAATCTTACTTTTGAGGTGTATTCTTCATCTCAGTGCCAGTCAGCATAAAATTACCCACTCTGCCTGTGCTTTCCAGTTAATCATAGACTATCATAAATGCTTTCACTTGGCTGCGATATTTGACCATTGATGTTATTAGCTCAGCCACTACATTGATCTTTTACATGTGTTTCTAATTTGCTAAAATCCTTGTAAACTTAAAATAAATGGCATATAGGCTCACCATCTGCTTATTGACAATGAAGTTGTATTTACTTTTTAGGTGGACGATGAGGCAGACTCGGTAATGGTTGGGAAGTTTGATCCGGTTTGTAGATTTTGAAAATCTGTGTTCATGCATTTTTTTAAAAAAAAACTTTATTGTTGGTTTTAGCATATCTAACCAGTAATTTCATTTCCCCTTCATCCCCGCCCCTCTCGGCATCTAATCATAAACTGGTTCTAGAAACTGCAGGGCTATACAGAAACACTAAATTATAGTAGTTCATTGCGTTGGATAAAATTTAAAAGATCTGAGGGTGGGTACAAAGATCCATTGAATTACAAAGGCTCCTCGCCTTGGAGTAAATTTAAAAGTTCAGACAGCTTTGTTAGTTACGAGTTTCATGACTGGTAAAGACCCTCACTTTCAGTATCATTAGTGTTTCACATGATGAGATTTATTGAAGAGCAATTTTCATAGCTTGTTAGTAATTCCTAGTTCAATTGGTACAGGGATGAACTGGACCCAAGGTTCGATGATTAAGCTTCCCTGAAGAAGGAAGATCATTTTGAGAAGTACATTAGGTAACTAACGAGGTGTTATCATTACTATTTTGAAAGGCAAGTCATTTTGGCTATTACTGTACAGTGACATTGGGAGTTTAGAGGTGCTGTCATTAGTATTTTCAAAGGCAAGTCATGTTGGCTATTCTGTAAAGTGTGGTTAGGACTCTAAACGAGGGGCATTATCTATCTACTGTCTGGTTTCTACTGTTCAAAAGGTATCCATTTGGTATCTTGTTATGAATTCTAATTACTAGTTGATGTAAGGGTGGCTATTTTGGATGAAATGAACACATGGTGTATTTCCACGCGAACAAACATTTTTTCTTTTTACTGAATGGCTTGTGAACTCTTCTTTTATCCTCATATTTTTTGTAGTACGGGATTTCACTGATTTTACCATAAGAGTCTCACTCCAAACGCACTCGTTCTGTGATTTCTAGATGAATGATAGCTTGATGGCTAGCCAGATGGGGAGGATACATTTGAACTCAATCTGGATTTCCTGCACAACTGCGAGAGGCAGTGAAAAAATTTGCCCAGAGTTTTCTTTCGTTACTCGAGTGGTTTATACTGACATAATGCTGTGATTGAAAATTTTGTAACTAAATATGTAACCTGAAGTTTTGATGCTTCTAACGGTAATATTTACCCTTCGATAATTCAATATTTAAAGGCAATATTATGCAAGTTAAAGAAATTTTCTTCAGAGGCTGATGAGGTACTGAAGCTGTATGGATTATGGTTCAGTTAGGCTTGTGTTGATCGTAGTGTACCTTTAAGCCTTTAAGATGAGACTATTACTTATGGTCAGTGTCTACATTGCAAGGCTTATGGTTCCAAATTACACGCTCCATAAATATCTTCAGTGGAAACGAGTAGGGCTCACGTGAATATCTCCGAGGTCCAATAATATCTCATGAGTCCAATCCCCAAATCGTTTTGCCAGGATCAAATGTAACATAAAAGATGTGCTATTGCGATTTTACTCCAAATGAGAAAGATTCTACTCTGTCGATAATCTAGCTTTTTATGGCCAATCTAGATGATTGATTTTATTTTTTTTAAATTATTTTTCTTGAAATATATCCAAAGTTTTAGTGACAAAATGTGACTACTTGATTGTTAACTTTGAACAAGTAAAAGATGTACATTGGAGAAGTTTTAGTGACTATTTAATAGGATTTATAATATTTAAATCACTGTTACAGTTAATTTTGTGGTCAACTTTTTCACTTAAACTTTTACATTACCAACCAAACACTGTAAAACACAATATACTTTACCATTTATACTTTCACTTAATCAACCAAACACCGTAAAACACAATATACTTTTCCATTTACACTTCACTTTATCAACCAAACACCGTTAAACACAATATATTTTCTCTGCTACAGTTCATTTTTTTTCATTCTCATTTTACGACTTACGACTTGCGACGTTTTGCAACGAAACAAACAGGCCCTAAGCCTAAGTCATGATGTTCAATGCTTCTAACAGAAAGGAGCACGGAACAACAAAAAGCTCCCAATGAACGTTTGTGACAGTAACCTTGGGGTTCAGTTCATGTGTGTGAGCCACACACACATACAATAAGAGGGCCAATCCGACGTTGACACGTGGATTGTAACTCTTATAATCCCTTATAATATGTGTGTGAGGCCCACACACATAACATATTATAAGAGGATCAGTCCACGGGTCAACGCCGGATTGACCCTCTTATTGTATGTGTGTGTGGCTTACACACATGAACCGAACCCGTAACCTTGAGGCCTTAGAAAACCAATTGGGCCCACATTGTGCCTCTGGCGTGGGCCATATCTTCGGCTAAACGCCACACATTTTCTTTATACCGGTATTATTCCATTTTGCTACCATACCACAAGAATGGGCTTCAGAATTAACAAATATGAAACCAAGGACTTGCTGATAATTTACAAACCCCACGCAACTAACAAATAGAACAACAGCTTCTGGCGTCGTCGTCTCTCTCGCTTTCGCTCTACCCGCCATCGATGGACTGCAGATTTGCAAATTCCACCTTCGCCTCTCCAAAGCCTGCCCTAAATCTTACTACCTCGCGACCCCCGCCGAAGCTTCAAACGCCCGTAAATGTCCCAATTCTCGCGTGGTTTATTGCATAATTTTCTCTTCTGGCATCATTTTTGGGGGTTTCTTTCTTTTTTTTTTTTCCTTCTCGTTTTTCGCAGAGATGGAAGCCTTCGAGATTAAAAAAGAGGCTGGTGCTTAGAAAATCTTGTGGCGGGGCAAGTGAAGCGGATTCAGGAGCTGGATTTGTTACTATCCCTAGCAAAATTTTTATGGAAGAGGTAAAGAATTGATTTTTCTTCTCAATTCGAGTTTTTTTTTGTTTAAATTCATGTTCTTACTGTTACTATAATTATTTCTGATGAGCTGCCCTTTGTGGGCATTAGGGCTTCTAGGTTTAATTTGAAAGAAGCTAACATTTTTGTTCATATTTGTTTAAAGAAACAAATTATTGCGCTGATGTTTCAAAACTCACTGTATAGTCTGGTCTTGTTTTGTGACGCCAAAGCCTGAGAACGTACTTTGATGTGTTAGTGAACATTCTGGTTGGGTTCGAGCGTGAAGCATTGGATAGAAATGAAGAGTATAGTTGAAGTAGTTATCACTTTTGCTTTCCCCCCCTTTTTAAATATCGGCCGAGTCGGTCGAGATATTGTCCGATATCTCCTTATTTGCCTGCTGCCTATATGATATGGGGAAATCATTCGTCATATCATTTGCAGCAAAAAAGGCCGATATTTGACGGCCGATAAATCGTCCGATATATTGCCCGATATGAAATAACTTATTTATTACACGACTGCGTGCAAATGTACATTGTTTTTTTTACTGTCTTTGCAAGCATATTACATCATTTTTATTAGGTAGATGATATCTATGACTCTAAACTAACTTTTAGTTATCAATATTTCATCATATATAGTGTCTGATATGAACGCCCGATATGCGTGCGTATCCCCGATATCTCCCCCGATATCCGATATCCGATATGAAAACCCCATCCGATACGATCCTGATATCTGATATTTAGAACCTTGCCTAAAGGATGTAGAAGTTTGTTATCAATGAACTAACAAGAATTTATGACTTGATTGGACTTAGAAGCAACAACGAAAAGTGTGGAGAAAGGCGATGTTCCTCAAGAAATAACATTGGAAAGTTGAAGGACAATATTATTTTAATTCTTTCTATAGGATCTTGAAATTGATAGTCAACAGGGATACAACACAAATTGGAGTACTTTTGGATTTATTCTTCTTTCATGGTAAATCCTGTGAGAAAACGTGTTTAACTTGTTCTCAAACATCACTACAAAGTTGTCGCTAAATTTGTCATCAAAAATTGCAAAAAGTAATAAGGGTAATGGTTTTAAATAAAATAACTTCTATAGGGATTTTTTTTGGCATAAAATCACTGAGCTAATCTTGTGTTACCACCTGGCAATATTTTGGGAACTCATTAGGAAACTCATTGCAATATTTTGCTTGTCTATTTCTTCTTTAGAAACTTATGTCAATAATGCTTACATTTGGCTTTGCTCCAAATGTTTACGATCTTTGAACGAGTGATGTTTTTAGGAGGGTTATGTGGTTCCATCTCGAGAACTTAATAATTGTTTATTCAGTCAATGGATGTTTTCTGGTGAGGGATATACTAGCCGCACAGTTAAAAAGATTGCTCATACTAATGTTCTTCGTCCATTGATTGATCTTGCTAAGGGAGTATAAGGATCCCCTGATGTTTCTGAGAAGTAGTGTAAGAAAGTGAGGAAAGGTTGGGGATTAGGGATAATTTCTATGGTATACTTCTGCTTTGAGGTATTTGATACTGTTATAGAACAATAGAGAAACTTGCATGTGTGCTTGATGGAGCATGTAGAAAGAGTTGTGAAGTTTGAAACTTCCTGCTGTTATACTTTCTTCCTTTATAATACACTAGATATCTACGCACCTGGAAGTGCACGTGCTAGTAATGAGTTCTAAAGCTGGGTTGTTATGGAGCTACCTCTTCTTTTCTTTTAAGGAGTGACATCCAGACACATCTAGCATGCCACATGCTTCTTATGTTATAATAATAGAGATTTATATTCTTTTTATTACAAAATAGATGTTTAGATTTTGCAGGTATTGGGATTCTAAATTCTTATTTTGAGAACTGAGAGAGTTCCATGCCTCTGATTTTACAGAAAATGTAACCTCTTGATAGTTGGGAAAGTTTATTAAGGTTTGGCCGGCCTGTGGGAATTAGGAGGGGGAAATCAAGATTTATTATTGTTTAGATTTTTAATTGAATCTTTGTTCTTGATTTTGTAGAAACTTACACAACATATACTGTTTGTAAACATAGGGCATGTATGACTACATGCACACAAGAAATAAGAATAAGAAGAAGAAACCCAATATTTGCTCTTGTCTAATGTCTACAGGTAAAAAAACAAAGACCAGTGGCATTTGGTCTTCTACATGAGTCACAGCATGCAGAAGTTGGCACAACAACCAATGTTCACTTGGGCCCATATATGTGTAAAAAATTGTGAAAATGGTGGTGTGAAAAAAGAATGAATAATTCATTCCCATAAATGTCCAGCTTGCGAGTATTAATGTATCCTGTGCTCTATTTCAGAGGTTACTATATCACTTATCATTTACAAAAAAATCGAGAGCATCTTGGTTTCCTTGGATGCTTTTATAGTTGGGTGGGATATGCTTGTATGTTCCAATTCTCTTCAGATCGGAAACATCAACGGAAAGGACCGGGGCGGGGGGGTTAAATACTTTTTTCTCCATTGAGGAATGCTAAGCGTATTGTTGGGCGTATTATGTTGCCAGTTATGTGGTTTCTGCTATAAAAATGGATTTCTAGTTGAGCCAAACCAAGTATACCACACCACCGTACTAGCTAAGTGTCAAGAATTTCCTATTACAGGGAAGTTGCTGGAAGCTAGTATTTGAGCAACTTAGGAATTAATAGAATGCTTAAGGAGTCGATTATCAATAATGGAGTTGGCATATGCTTCCAGTTTAGCACCTTCAAGAAGATAACATTTTTCTACGGCTTTGGATGTTATCAAGTTAGTGTTCCTACATCTCCATGTGGTGGTCTTCTAGGTCCATTGCCTTTTCTTTCCATCTGTTTAGGATGTCAATCTACATGGAAACCAATTTGTTGGGCATTGACTCAGGGATGCATATATGACAATGTTCTTCTATGTTCCCCTTTGCTGGTCCGAAATGAATTTTAATGTGCTAAAACAGCCTGTTGTTGTCTTCTCATCATAAGATGGAAACTTAGCTCAGATGCCAATAAGGCTGAAGCTGCTGTACTTGAGAATTGAAAATTGAATATGAGAAGAGAAACTTTCCGCTCTTTCTCTCTCATCTGGACTTGATTGTTGATGAGACATTTTTGTAATCCATGCAACTTTTATGTTAACCAAAGGGTGACTATTTCTAATGAAATAGTTACCAGAATCTCAAGGTCTATTAAGGTGCTGTTATAATTGGTTCTCTCTTTGATCCATGTAACGTAAAAGTTTAAATCATGACCTGAATGAAACTTGTTGGTTTTATATTATTGGGTTAGCCTGATGCTCTGACTGGAAATGTTCTAATGTATGCCGACTTTTTGCCACATGGACATGGAACTATAGAATGTGATTATGATTTTGTGGTGAAGTTAATGTTAGAGAGTACTAATGAAGCTATATCATCATACAATGCTGCTTTGACAAGTAGTCAACAGTTCTTTAATGCAAGGCTTATAGTTGTCATTCCAAATAATGTATACTTACATTATATGATGTCTTGGAATTCGTACAGTTAATTGGTCCACAGAATAGGGAACTATGCATGCTTTTTAAATCTATATCTCTTACCATATGTGAATGATTCCTTGTATTTTGTCTTTTGATGAAATAACATACAAAGACTTCCATTATTTTATTCTTCTTAAGATCATTGAAATAGGTTGTCACATACTCGGTTACCTTAAACTCATTGATACCTATTTTGGTATGAACATTTGTTTCAGGCTATTGGAGCTGAATATGGGGAAGGTTTCGAGACTTTTAGAATGGATGGGCCTCTAAAGGTTGATGTGGTAAGAAGCTTTGTTTCTTTTTTAACTTCGATCTTTTGATAATGCATAACATTCTTTAGTTTTCTATTTTAAAGTTTTATTGTGTGAAACTTGAGAGTATTGTTATCAACAGATAATAGACACCCCCTAGTTTTGTAGGATTATTTAAATGAGAAATTGCAAGGATGCTTCCTCAAAAGAATACGACATACTATGAAGCCAGACGAAGCTTTTGGTCTCATCTTCTCGTGGGACAATGTTGTGGTATGTTTTTATCTTATTTTAATGTGAATCAAACCATCTGAACAACTTGTTTTCTTTTGAGAATCTTCATATGCTCCTTCGAGGAAAAAAACGTTTAAAAGTTTCTCTTTCTCCCTCTCTCATTCATCAAAATGGAACATTAGTAACACAAACACTTTGGCACCTTATATTGACTAAGACTTATAAACTCTCATAATCCACTGCCGTATCTATTATTAAATGTGTTATTCTACTCTTACTTTCTTCATCCTCTGTTAAAGAAGTGAACAACAACAGTATTAGCAACAGCAAAAAATTTATCCGAATATGTGGGGTTGGCTATATAATCCTTTTTTCACATAGTTTTCTTAACATACATTTTTTTATTAAGTTAATAGCTGCAATATCCATTTTTTTACTTCCTAAATACATGTTCATTTACATCTACTTATAGTCCTTGCTGCATCATCAATAATCATCACATCTTTCCTTTCAATTGGCATCCTCATTAATCTCCACAAAAATGTCCAAATCACAACCATCTCAAGCGATTCTCTTCATCTTACTCTTAATTGAAGTTACCTCTAACTTCTTACAATTTATTGAGTTCTTATTGTATCTCAACACACGCACAAATGCACGCCTTGAACAGGTTATTTCTTTCTGTCTTTGGTCATAGAGGATAGTTGATGTAATACGGGATCACAATCGCCTTCAATCCAAAGAAAAAGGGAAAACTAGGGTTCTGAGAAAAGATGAATCATGGTTTGAGAAAAGAAAGGGATAAATTTGGGTTTTGCCCCACGGGCTTCACACCCAAACTCAAGAGCAAAATCTCAAGAATTTTTTAATTTAAAAGTCTTAATTTAATCATTCAATAATCCAAAAGAAAAGTCTAGGGAGCCTATTTATAGGCTTTACAAAAGTTCAATTTCAGAAAATAACCGATGTAGTACTAAACGTTCACATATAAGAAAACACAACTAGATAAAATGAGCTATAAATAAAAATGACAAATCAAAAGGAGGGCAGCACGTGATGTCCTTCTCATTTCCTTCAGGGTGGGAAAAACTCGACCCTGTTGAGTGTACGCTGGAAAGCCACTGTCTGGCTGCGATAATGCTCGAGTAGATCAAGACTAAGCTGTTAGAGATCATCCTTAGTAATCCAAGAGTTTTCTGATTCAGATCTTTCTCTTCACTTAACAAGATAGTGTCATGTCTCTCTGTCTCTACTAGAGATAATCTGATTAACCAAAACATAATCTATGTTTTCTGCTACATGGGATAATTTAGGAGGAAGTGGAGGGAGTGGAGGGCTCTCAGAAGGAAGGTCGTGGGTAGGCTCATCCATGAGTAGATTAAAATGGGTATCAAGAATACCTCTACATGGAATCAAATCATCAAAATCAAAAGTGCAACTACCGCAAAAATCTGGTGGATTTGGAAAGGTCCTGCGTTTCGCGCTTGTAATTTTTTCACGGTTCTCGGAGGAAACCGTTCAGGTCTCAGGCGGACTATCACATAGTCACCAATATTAAATGATCTCAATTGATGATGAAAATCAATAGAAGCTTTATGATTAACATTTTCATTATTTCATCTCTAATTTCCTCATGTAATGCACGTGTGTGAGATGTGAATGCAGATGCAGAGCCTAGTATCCTATAATGGTGTGGTGTCGACAGTAGTGGAGGAAGGGGTTGGCGGCCAGAGCAGGTAAGGTCAATAGGAGAAAAAGAGAAAGCGATAGTAATTGGTGGTAGGGGGTGGAGTCAGTAGCAGAGAAGGGGCTCCTTTCTTGACTGCTGTAGGTATGTGTTCGGGTTGTTTAAACTTGGGCCTCAAGGGTAGTAACTTAATCTTCTTACCCTTATGTACAAATTGACACATGTTAGATCGACTGTAGATGGTGACATCTTTGTCTAACAACTATAGTCTATCTAAAATAATCTGACCCACGTCCATGGTAACCACATCACATTGGATCTTGTTTTTGTAAAAATTAAAGTCGATCGGAATAAGACACTGTTGCTTTACTTCTAGGGCTGTGGAGTTAATCCATGACATCTTGTACGGGTGGGGATGAAACCTTTCAATCATCTTCGATGATACTGCATTGATATTACTTTCACTATCCACAATCACCTTACAGTTTCCATCTCCCATCTTGGTTAACATGTGGAGAGTTGTAGTTCTTCTTTGATCATTGACTTGTTTGGACTGTATTGAGGTACGCCTACTCCTAGTTGGGCTCTATTTCACTAGGAGTTAGGTTTGTCACTGCCAAAGTCCTAATGCAGATATTGAACTTACGATCCTCAACAGAAGCACCCGAGTCGCTGTCTTGTTGGTGCACAACCACTTCTAAATCATCTTCTTTTTCTTCTTCTATGAAAACTTCTACTAAAAGGGTCCTAGCTTCACTCAGGCACTGGTTCGCAAAGTGTCCATACTCCCGACATTTATAACACTAATTACGCCGGTTGTCCTTCACTGGTTCACTAATCGTTTTCTTTTCAAAAGTTGTCGAGTTTGCATTAGAAGAACCTGGTGGTTTGACACTTGTAGAACTTGATGTTGGTTTGCTCTGGGTTAGGAAGGATTGGTCATAGTTAGGTTTGTTAGTGGTTGTTGTTTTGGAGCTCTCCCTAACATCAGTTCAGTGGAAGTAGGGTCCTCTTGACTCATCTAAATCAGTGATAAGTTGATATGCATGTTTTAGAGTTGTGATGCCCCGAGCTATGAGCTCTCGGAGGTAGTCGTCCTTAAGACCTGACCTAAACCTAAATAGGGTCTGTTTGGGAGATTCAAATTCAATGGCACCGCACCGATTCATGTATTTATCAAACTTTGCGATATAATCAGTGACCAATTTGTTTTCTTGAGTCAACCTATTCTACTTGTCTAGTAAATGCTGACTGAAGGAAGGCGGAATGTATTTCAATCTAAACTTTTCTTTCATGCCTTCCCATGTCTCAACTGGATCTTCCTTTTCATACCTCATCATTCTTTCAAAGTTCTTCCAATACTGTCCGGCTTGTCCAGTTAGTTTCATCATGATAAATCGGATTTTTCTAGACTCAGACATGTCACACCAATGAAAGTAGCGGTCCATAACTAGTTGCCAATCTATGTAAGCCTAAGGGTCTAGAAGTCCGTCGAAGGAAGAAGCATCCACTTTTACATTTTTGATATACTGGGCATCTGGGTCCTCAGTGGGGTAGGGTTGAGCTTGCCTACGCAAGGGTGATCTATTGTTGTTCGGGACTCATTATCCCCTATGTGATCTGGGGTTTTCCTCTGGTTAGTTTCTAGCCTTTTAAGTCGTTTGACTAAATCTTTGCAATTGACTTCAACCTGATCTTTATACTCTTGCAATCGTTGGTCCATTTAGTCTATTTTATCAAGGAGTGTGTTAAGTGTATCCTTAAAGCTAAGGTCTATTGGCGCAGAAGTTTCTCCTACTGAAAAAGTTCTATCACTTCTAGTTAGCATGCAAATTACTAAATAATCCTAAATGAGAACTACCTTAAGGTGAGATTTATGATAATGCAGGAGGAATCAGAGATTAAAGCTTTATTGATTAACACGTGATCAAGAAAAATATAATATTGAGACAGTGATTTAAACTACATGTGCTAACGCAGTAAATTCTTCAAATCAATTCAAGAGATCACTGATTCAAGTTAATTTAGTTGCACAATTAATATCAATTTTGAATTTACTTAAGGTCAGATTCACACAAACTCACTTTTTTGTGGGCATTAGTCAAAAGATTCTATCTTGAGATAGAGTTAGGGAACTATCTTAATTAAGAGACAGAAATAATTGAATAGAAACTTCAACGATTACCTGATGGTGACCAAAGCTTGAACCTGGATATGATGGCTGTAGATGCGTAGTACTGATCTTCACGAATCTAACTTCGAAAATGGTTGAATTCGGGCTGGAAACGAGCTTAGAACGACCTTCAGAAGAACTGCATTACCACTGAACTGAGTCAGGTTGAGCTCAGGCGAGTTAACTCATCGAGTCAACTTGGTCTGGTTAGTCGGCTCGGAGTCGGTGACGTCAGCAGTAACGAGACAGGTTGGATCCTGGTTGCAAGCGAGTCGGGTTTCTTTGCGGGTTTGAGATTTAAACTCGAAATCAAATCCAACCTTAAATTCAAGACTCCTGAGCAGCTACAGTGAGGCTTGGTGATGGATCTTGACGGTGACGAGGGCGAGGGATCTGGCGCTGGCGAAGTCCTTGATTTGTTTGTTGGCGATGAGTGGGGGATCACGACGGCGGCAGTGGAGGATGTTGAGGAACCGGATCTTGTCGGTAAGGAAGGAGAAGAAAGGAGGATGATCGGCGTTGTGGCGGTGTCGGTGGTGACGAGGAAGAGAGGCTGGAACTGCTCTGATCTGGTTCGATCAGCGCGACGAGGTTGATTTGATGAAGTGGCGGCTTCGGCGATGGCGGTGATGTTGCAGGATGCCGTTGACGAGGTCGGTGGAGGAGGTCGATCCGGAGGCTGTTGTTAGCGAGATTGTCGATGCTGTCAGTGGTTGTCGGTTGAAGACGAGGTCGGTGACTCGGTGCTGGGCGTAATCTCCGTGAGATCGAAGGGCGGCGGAGACGTGGCGGTGTCAGCGGTCGAAGACGAGGAGGAAGGCGGCGAGAAAGATGTCGGCAACGGGCTGAGTTTAGGGTTGAGATTTTCAAATGGTGGGAGAGGGAGAACGAGGAGGGGGAAATGAACATGATATTTTCGGATTTCGGCCTTTTCTTTTCTTTTCTTTTCTTTTTTTGGATCTGATTAGGATTTCAGATCTTAATATATTTTTTTGGAAGAGATCTAGGGTTGATCTAGAGTTAGGGTTGAGAAAAGGGAAAAGATTTGAAGGGAATTGAAAACCAATTGCTCTGAGACCAAATTGATGTAATATGAGATCACAATCACCTCAATTCAAAGAAAAAGGAAAAACTAGGGTTTTGAGAAAAGAGGAATCAAGATTTGAGAAAAGAAAGGAATAAATTTTGGTTTCACACCTCTTACACCACGAGCTTCACATCCAAAACTCAAAAGCAAAATCTCTAGATATTAACTAAAAGTTTTAATTTAATCATTCAATAATTCAAAAGAGCAAGCTAGGGGGCTTATTTACAGGTTTTACAAAAGTTCAACTCCAAAAAATAACCGATGTGGTACTAAACGTCCACATAAAAGAAAATACAACTAGATAAAATGAACTACAAATAAAAATGACTAAAATCTAAAGGAGGCAGCACATGATGTCTTCATCAATAGTTAGTTGGATAACTGTCCTATAAAATTTCCCTTCAATTTCATGGGTATCATGCAGTCACTAGTATTCTAGGAGCAATCCGCCTTAACTATCCTATTTGATTGCTTCTATGAAAAACATCCTCCTTGGTCTCACCATCATGGTAAATGATTGATCCTATTCTCCTTGGTATTTTCTTGCTAATGGATATGGTCTACACCTTATTTCTTCTCATAGCTTTGCTAAAGTTACATAGTGTACCTTCATGTTTGCCGTACTAATTCTAAATATTTTAGACTCTAAAGATTTATGCACCTTTAGAGATCATCCCTTTTCTCTATTCTCATTAACTAATACAACATCACCAGAAAACAACATGTACCATAAATCCATGATACACCATCTGTATATGCCTAGTAAAGTTCATTGATAACTAGGCAAGAGAGATAAGGGTTTAATGTGATCCTTGATGTAAGCGTATGTCGATAGGAATTTACCTCTCTTTTTGAATTGTGTTCAAGCTAATTAAACTCTATTGTACATAGTCCTTAGTCATGCCAATCAAACTACTAGATGTTTTCCCTTCCAAAACTCACTCCATAAGTTTCTCGGTATCTAACCTACTATAAGCTCCTTTAAACCTAGAAAATCATATATAGATCTCTTTTCGTCTCTTTAATCTTTCCATTAATTGTCTTAGTCATTAAAGAGGTTCCATTGCATGCCAACCCTGGCATAACCAAACTGACTTTCAAGTATAAAATGTTTCATTTTATAGGATCTACTTGACTACTCTCTCGAGTAGTTCATATGGCTCAAAAGCTTGACTCTGGAATAGTTTGTTTCTTTGTGATGACTTTTACTCACATGTACCTTAGGCTGATACTCACTCATTAAAGTTGGATGCTTGGAGACAACTTGCTTTGGAAATAGGTATGTCCTTGACTCTTTCCTGACCCAAAGCTTGGAGATGATTTGTTTCTGAAGTGGGTGTCATTTGTTCATAACTATTTGATTGTGTGTCCTCGACATTTTCTTGATTGTATAAGAATACATTCGTCCATAACTATTCTGGGTTGCACTGATTGGTGCATTTTCTGAATACTGCTTCTAAGGGATGGGACTGCCAATTTGGAACAATTGCTACTTTTTCCTTATATACAGTACATGGTGCGTCATATCTTGCATGAATGGCACATATAGATGAATGAATATACTCTATGCGTGCATGGTGCTTCTTTGCATTTGTTTTCATGGAATTATGTGCCTCGTGACATTCTGTTATGTAAGCCAATTCAACAGTGTAATATATACTGACAGCAAATCAATTAAATTCTGGACTTTTGAGAACAAATTTTTCTTGTCATGGCTTTGGCTTAGAAAACTATTTGTCCATGCAATATCAAATTGCATATG
Organism: Agave tequilana; assembly: GCA_038442645.1. Lineage (NCBI taxonomy): Eukaryota > Viridiplantae > Streptophyta > Magnoliopsida > Asparagales > Asparagaceae > Agave > Agave tequilana. The sequence goes on from JAVJIF010013198.1 coordinate 114,131, forward strand.
CTTATTTAAATTTAACTGTACAGTTAACAACACAAATGCTTATATGTATATCCAAGTGAAGATCTCCCATTAATCATTAGCTTGTTTATTTCCAGTTTATTGAGAAACTATACAGAGTTACATATGGAACATATAGAGATTCCAAAAAAAGGATTTCCTTAATTGTCTTCTCCCTTCGATTAAAGGATGTGCTTCGAAATTTGCTGTTTATTGGGTAAATGTTTTATAGGTTTTGAAGGCTCAATTTACATTCAATACATGACATATGCATGTCTGCAAATCTTAATATTAATACCCTTTGTTATGGTAGTTTGGGCAGACACAACCTTGCTATTTAATGGCTTAGGTAAAGCCATTAAGAGAAAAACTCTGGTGGTGCCATAAATGTTAAACCACCCAATTTCTTATATATATTTCCTTATGTTCAATTAAGCTTCAATCATTTAAATATGGGTGAGGCTTTAATTACTTTAGTTATGTCCACCTACAAAATACATGTTGTGCATTAAAATTAGAGAATCAATTCTGTTAATTTTAATCTACAGATTTTGAGAGATCTATACAAAGAAAATCATACATTTTGAAGGTCATTCACTCCTGCTTTAAGTGGTGGAAAAACGTACGTTTTTTACAGTTGAAAAGCATTCATTTTATAACTAGATGCATGAGCAATTGACATTCAAAATGCATGGTTTTTGTTTATAAGCGTTTAAAAACATGTAGATCAAGGTAATCGGAGTGGATTGTCCAATTTCTTTGCCTATTGCACATTTTTATAGGTGGGCGTAATTAGCTTAGTTATATGCTGGGAGTATTAAAACCTCAGCCTTCAAAAATATAGTGTTATATTGTCCTTTTGTATGTTAGAACAACTTTTATTTAGAGGATGTTTGGATGATTGTAGTTGGAACTACATGTTGCTCCAACTATAGTAAATAGAAACCCTGCAGATTGTTTTGATGTAGTTAAGAATTAAGAGTTACATGTAGCTCTAGTTGTAGTAGTTAGATCTACATTTTAGGTATTTTAGCTGTAGTTGAAATTGCTGCCAAATTGGCTGCAGTTCTAACTACAACAGTTAAGATATAATAAACAAAATTAAAAGAGGATGCCACATCAGTTTGTTTTAATAATTTCTATGCAATACAACTTATCATGCATTAAATCAAACAAATTTCTTTATTTCCTGCAATTTGGAAGTGCAACTGCAATTTGTCAAACACAACACATGAGTCAGCGTTCAATAAAAGCTACATGTATAGCTTCAACTGCATCAAATCCAACCGTACACATTACGTTGTTCGTGCAGAAGTTTACATATTGCATGAGTGTTAATTTGTTCATGTTTTCATTTTTCTATAGCATAATCCATATTCCTAAATAAACTATTTTTTCTGCGATCTTCTTGAGTATTTATTTTTAATTTTCTTTGGGATCCACTCTATTCCCCAAATTGAAAAGCTAGGAAGAAACTTAACTGTCACTTGAGTAGATTGATAATGGTTCTGTTAGACTTAGTCCATCAATGATGTTAGGTCTCAACTATTTCCCTCGTTCTGTTTCTTTTATTCTCTCAATTTGAACTTGGCACTTCACAATCATTCTATCCAAGATGCAACGTAGAAACAGATAATAGATATGCTGTTGTTTGCATTATGAATTATGAAGTCATATGGAGTTGGTATAATACTATTATTGATCTGGAAGTATAACATTTTAATGCAATACATGATTGTTGAGCAGGAAGAGATTTTCCGGATGATGCTCATGTACAATGGACTATTCTTCATGCAGCTCCAGATTATGCTCTCCAAAAGGTTAACAATTAGGCTCATTTTCATGCTTTATATTTTGTTTGTTTTGTTATCATGTTTTTATAGCTATTCTCCATATTCTGTGTGCTGCGAGTCAGAGCAGACATATCACCGATGTTGGAAATGGGCTAGTTACCGAAGCTAGGAAACTTCCAGGTCAATAACATGCTAATCTGAATTTGTCAGGAACTTAAAAAAGTGCTCAGACTCAGAGAAACAGATCATTCTCATTGCTGCATTCAAGAGAGTCAGAAAGACAATATAGAACTCTTCATCGCTTACGTTCCAACTCCATTGACACGATCCCTAGTTGCCACAGACTGGAAAAGGTTACCTGACACAAGGAAACAAACATTTGTTAGAGTACCAAAACGGATCTAAAATACAAAGAAACAGATAAATGAGAAAGAGAGGCATTACATCAAATATGTAATGATAATTAAGAAAATGATGGATATTAACAAGGATATACTAAAGGATAGGAATTTGACAATGAAACAAATATTCAAATACAAACATTTTAGAAACATACTGAAGATTTATACTCAATATGTAGCAGTGAGTATGTTCAAGATGTTTGAGGAAGCGACAGCAATGAATATTTTCAAGAAACAAGGGGAAAAAAAATACAGTACAGGTGGCTAAACTTGAAAGGGGGAAAACAATAAAATGAAAGGACTGGTGATATTTACAGACAGTAGCACGCTAATAAATTTTGCTTAAGCGTGCTGGTGTCACACATTAGTGGGAGCTTGTCCAAGAGATCGTCTGGATGACATTATTAAACTCCTTAATCATGGAGTAACTTCAGGAGGAATAGTGCTATAGACTCTCTATAACTTTCAATTGTGAGTCATCAATGGGGCACCTCTTTCAGTTCTTGGTTGAAGGCCTCCACGGTTTGGGTTAGGGTACTAAGCTTAGCCTTTATGGTGGCGAGCGCTGCGGCAAGTTGGGGGGACACCATATGGTTGTGTGGGATTCACTAGATTCTCCTACAATATATGATCTACACTACGGGTTGGCAGGCACAAGGGAGCTCTAATTGAAGATGGGAAGACGTAACTCTAGACCAGATGCTTACAATTTTTTTATCAAATTAAAATTTAAATGCAAGAAAGCAAAAATTTTTTATTTTTATTATTTTTTTCTAGCAAGTGCCTAAGTGATGCAAGTTTTGTCCTAACTGTGCTCTGATATCAAAATAATGTGAAACATGTCCATGTGGTAGGAAATTAATGATAAAACTATCAAAACTACGTTTCACCAATAAAATACAATCTTAGGTAGGACAAATTAAACTATTAATGGTAATAGATGGATTTAATAAAAAGAAACATGCGCAGGCTAAATATCAATCTTAAACAAATTTAAGATACTAGCTTTGTTATGTAGGTAAGTTCTACAATCAATAAAAAGTTAATGTATTACTAGTAGCAAATGCACACAAGCTCACCAATATGTGGACAACAGTAGGCATATAAA
>JAVJIF010013199.1:0-120896 GCA_038442645.1 Agave tequilana
ACAGTGACACTTATAATTACCATTAAATATAGAGTTACATGGTAAATGTTTGCTCCCATCACTTAAGAGGTGCCAAATTCTACTTCTTAGTGCACAACATAGAAAGCTATATTTCAATTCAGGAGTACGCATGCTTATGATTACATAAATAATTGGGATAAATTATGAGCATAATCAGTCTAAGAATATTTCAGGTTGATCAATAATTCATTATTTCACAAAGGGCTAATTATAGGAGATAGGGAGACAATGCTACTTTTGAACCTGTATATTCTCATGAATTCATATTTAGGTCATCATTCCAAATAAAATCTAGCGGAAATGATGTCTCATGACAATTATAGGTACCAAATATTCTAGCATTAATTTTGCAAACAAAATAAAAAGTATTCATGAGTCTTTGCACCAATACGAAAATTATATTTTTCAACTATGTAGTCTTTGTACCAATACAATTACATTAAATAATTACAATATAATAATAATTTTTTTTTTTTTTTTTTTTTGTGGGGAGCAAAATTAGGAGTGCACGTAATTAGGAGTGCCTGCCGTTCAAGGGGCAAACAGACGCGGATTATTCGTGGATATACGTATCCGCATCCATACAATATATGAATTCGAATAGCAAAAATTCACATCAAGTTGATTCCGAATGTGGATATTGATATAGTTGACGTGGATATCGATACGAGTAAGCTATATAAAATACAGATAGGGATATTCGCTTGTTTAGTGCTATATTTTAAATATATAGTTTATACTGTACTATATATAAGTATTAATTATAATTTAACCAAGTTCTAAGTCTGAGTTTCTATTTTTATGATCACTCAGTACAATGTGATCGATCGACTCCCCGAATTCTGAACACACGGATGTACCTCCTTCCAATTTCAATTTCATGTACTATATTTTGAATAAAATATTGTTTTATTCTCCTAATCATGACAGTACATTTCTCCATTGCAGTACATCCATCCATCACGGTACATCCACACAGTCGCCCCGTAAATGGAGACTCTCTCATTCGGAGACAGTGACAAAATTACTCTACAACAATATCCATCCCCTCGCTCCATAGATGGAGACTCCCCCATTTAGAGGCAGCGACAAGATTACTTTAGAACATTACATCCATCTACTCACTCCGTAGATGGAGACTCCCCCACTCGGAGGCAGTGATAAGATTACTCTACAACAGTACATCCATCAACTCGCCCCGTAGATGGAAACTTCCCCATCAGAGGCAGCGACAAGATTACTCTAGAATATTACATCCATCCACTCGCTCCGTAAAATGGAGACTCCCCCACTCCGAGGCAGTAACGAGATTATTCCAACAGTACATCCATCCACATGCCCCGTTAATAGGATATCCCACTCGGAGGCAGCAGTAAGATTACTCCAACATACATCCATCCACATGCCCTATAGATGGGGAATCCCCCACTCGGAGGCGGCAACAAGATTTCTCTGCTGCTGGAATTTTTCCCACTCAGAGAAATGCCTATACATCCCATTGATAGGATTTTCCTCACTCAAAAGCGTCAATACAGACATGCCCACATGCTTTTTCTCGATCGTCCTACGGGTGTTGATTACTTATCAATTTTGCATATTTTACACCATAGCTCACATTTATTTTTAAATAAACTCTGCTATTAATCTCCTCTTTGTTTATTAGTGTGCAAATTATTTACTTAGTGTTTAAGGATAATAAAAACCCAAAAGAGCAAGGATCCTAAATAAGTTCGGAGTCAAAATCAATTATTTTTCAAGTCAAGAGAAGAAAACGAAATATTTTCAAAATATCCACTTTCCAAATCACAATTCTGAGAATATATCTTTAGATGACTGGACGAGGGGAAATTGCAGAAGGAAACGCAACATCACTAGGCCCTAAGCTGCTGCGCTTTTCCTATATTGCCGCGAAAATGCGAAAATGCGACAATTATTGCAATTTTCTTTGCGTTTTGGTGTCCGACTTCGAGTCCTAATATTCCTAACTGTTCTCTTATAAATACTCTATCGGAGGCAGAGGCAAAAAATATATATCAGACAGATCCACGCAAAGATCAAAAGTAGGGTTTTAGATTAGTTTAGTTTAGGTTTTTTCCTTCATTTTCTATTTTATTTTCTTTGTAATTTAGATTAAAAAGAATTCATAAGAAAAAGAGAGAGAGTAGATTCAAGGGTGACAATTGATGTATGTTCCTCCTTTCTCTTATTGTTTCTCTATTTAATCAAGAATTGTTTTTATATTATTCATGTGTATTTTTTCTTCATGGTTTTAATCTATTAACTTTCTAGGTTACTTTCTTCTCTTTTGATTTCTAAATCTATATGAATCTTATGGCATCTAAATAATATTGTCATTGCAAGTGCCACCGATAGCTCATCATGATGGATATCTTCTTTTTTTGTATTAATTCATGCCTATTTTTTGAGTTTTGATGATATAATGTGGATAATAATCGAGTTCTTCTTATGGGTGATTGATACACAATATTGCATATTTTACCACATTATCCCATGCATTTTAGCAAATAAATATATGATTTTTACTCATCTTCTCTATATTTTACAGGTCCACAACTGAAATGAGAGAAGGCCCAATAATCACTTTAATTAGCAATAATTAAAGTGATTAATTTCATAATCCCAAAAGAGCCCAAGATTTGAATTTGGATTCAGTTGAGATCCGCGCGCCAATTGGATCTTCCAGAAGGCCACGTGGATAACAACCTCGCAACCAACTCTCAACAGAAATCTGTTGCCCACAGATTCTGTTTTGCCGCAAATTCTAGAAGAATGCCGCAATTTTGCGGCAGATCTGGGTCTGTTGGATCCCAGATTTTGCGCCAACGGCCTAGGCTCTCGAAGCTTCTCTCTGATCCTATAAATACTGCACCTGGACCTGCGAGAAAAGAGAACAGAGAGAGAGGAGATTAGAGATAGTTGCATGTATTTTCTTAGGATTTTCTTTAGGTTTTAGTTTTCCCTCTTCTTCTTCCCTAGAAATCTTTGCAAGAGAGAGTTTGTAAGAGAGAGAGAGCTTGTGTAATCAAGGGTGACACTTGTGGAGCAAGGATTGATCCATTCTCTTCATCTCTACTTGAGCAATTTCTAGTATTGTATTTTCTTGCTTTAATTCAAGCTTTTCTTTACTTGCAATTTTACTTCATGCTTTGCTTTTACTTCATGCTTTGCTTTCATTTTCTTGTAATGGCTATTGGCTAGTTTCTTCTACCATGAACTAGCTAACACTAATCTTGCTTAACTTACTACTTTGTGTGATTGCTTTATTTCATCTTGCAAGTTGTATGGTCTTCTCTTCTCCGATGGGTAAAACCCCCCGTCATCCAAGTGAGAAAGTAATTAGGTCAACACGCAAGACAAATCCATGCCGATGAATCAACATGAGGCAAGCTTCACCATCACGGAGTTTAGTAAGTTAGCAAGTTATTAGCTAGTCATGGTTTTCTTCTATCTTAAATCTTTTACAAAGTTTTCATTCTTGATTTCTTTTCTTTTCCATCATGAACAAAGCCACTTCTTTCATTTCTTGTTCCATTATTGTTTTATTCTTTTAAAGAACACAAGAAGACACTTCGTTTACATTTCTTCACTAAGGACCGTAACGCTTCTACGCTAGCTCTCCCTGAGAATCGACTCGGTATAGCCCTATGCTATAACGGAGATAGGAAAGGGTATATCAATCATCTTTCATACATTGTGGAGTGATCTAAGCACTTGAGGTTGTTTCTAAACCTTATCTCTCTTTCCATTGAATACATATATTTGTGCTCTTTTACACTCCATAATACGACACCCTTTCCCGTCTAATCAAAAAATGGCGCCGTTGCCGGGGAGAGCAACAGATTTTCTTTAAAGTGAGAAACTAAACGAATTTTTTCTCTGTTGCAGGTTACAGGTTGAAGAAACAGCAAAATTTGCATTGCAGTGACATATAAGTGGACCTGGGCCTCTGCTCTCGAAAGCAGAGACCAGGATCCCTCAGTTTTGCCGCAATTTCTGGGTTTTTGCCGCAGATTTGCGACAATTCTGAGATCACTACTGACCATATTTCTGCAGGGCTTCTGGTTCTGCAAAATACATCTGCTGTAGTACTTAATTTCTTGTATTCTTCACCATACTCCTGCTAATTATAATAACAGTAAAACATTGGTTGAAACGTTAAAAATTGTTTAGACATTTGCATTTCTAGGCACGTGTCTTTCAATTCATTTACTTTTACTGTTGAAGAGTGCTGGAGGCAAGGTACGTTCGCATTGCATGTAGACTAGGAATCATCTCTTGCTTAATTTTCATGCTTTGAGTGTATCCTAGTTATATCTCTTGTACACTTGCACAAATCGATTTTAAGGGCATAATCCATAAATAAGATAAGGTGGGGATTTCATTACCCTTTCCTTAGCCCAAAACCACCATCCCAGCACTCACTAACCCAAGCCTAATTTAATAAAAAAAAAGACGTTGGCCCTAGGGACATCTCGGACTCATCTAGGAGATTATCCTAAGGGGAAAAGTGTTTAGAATTTTACTCTTGCAAAATCAGTGTCTAGGAAAGGGATTGAAGGCCGAAAGCCCAAAGGTTGCTGGTTACTTAATTAAGGAACGTCTCTGACGGAAAACCTCCCACCAACCTTGCCCTTCCCTGGCTGATTAGCTGTGGTCAAAGTCTACACTAAACCTCCCGTAGACGGTCTAATCAGTTAGGAGTCGTCTAGGTCATAGGTCTACCTTAACTTGGGTTAAGAAATTTTTCTTTTTGTTTGTTTATTTGTTTGTTTCTTTTTGTTTGTGATTTTTTGTGTGATATGGCATTCAACAATTCTTTCCATCCTAATAATAATCCATATTTCACACAGTCTCCATCATATTCGGATAATTCCAACCCGGCGTTTTACAATACGCACCAACCACATACACCGGGTTGGCCTTATCCGAATCATTATGACCCATACCCCCCATCTAATAACTATAATTTCCATAATTATTTCAACTCTTCACCGAGTCAGTGGGGATTCACTTACCCGAGCATAATTTCCAACACACCTCTTCCAATCTCCTCCCCAGTCCACAATATTTTCAAGACACAGACTCATTTCCACCAGTCCAAAATAGAACACCATCAATTTTGGAAATGAGTATGCGTGAATCCACACAAAAGTCACCAAATCCAATGGACTTACAATTTCACTATCACTTCCAAGACAACACTTCATCCTTTCATCAAAACAATGAATTTATCAATTATGGAAAGATGCTTGAAGACATGACTCATGCCCAAAATGCTAGAAATCGTGACATAGATATGATGGTCGAATCTTTACGTTCTCACCGTTTGACCAGATCAGGTGTCACTAGCCACTCTGTTAAAACCGATGAGTCATGTAGTTTTAGAAATCAAGATTCTATTTCAGCACACCCACCTGAACTTGTCCAAACTTCAAGTCCCACTGGTAGTTTGGCTAGTTTTCCTTTTCCTGAAATAGAACTTGAAAATGATTATGATCCTGACCCCAACTTAGTGATTCAATTCTACTTTCTGATTCAATTATGACTCCGGTGTCTTCACCTGATTTTACTCCATTTCCCGAGTCAGTATTGGATCCAATTCCTATCAATTTTGAAATTGAATCACCAATCTTTTATGATGATCATATTGAACTTGACCAATTCATACTTTTGAAAGTTCATTTGATAAATTGGCAAGTCACATTTTGTGGAATTGAACTACATGAGGAATATGATCTTGAACTCCAACTTCGTGATTCACTTCTTTTCCTGATTCAATAATGACTCCGGTAACTTTACCTGACTTCAATCTTTTCCCGGAGTCGACATTGGATCCTGTCTCAATTCATAATGAAGTTGAATCACCCATCTTTGAGGATCATATTGAACTTGACCAATTCTACACTTCTGAAGATACTATTGACAAATTGGCAAGTTCCTCATGTATTGAACTACATATGGAATGTGACCAAGATTCTCACTATCTCTTTACTTCTGAAACTGATTGTACAATTCTATCGGAAGATGTTGACTTAAGTTTCGAAGAATTGTATGGTGATGAGCTAGAATTTTTTAATATTGGAAGTAAAGAGATATCACCCATAGTAGGTCACATCCCATTGTTGAAAAATGATTGTGGACTTGAGCTTCATTTTCTTGACTTGGACCAAATTCCTGAACTCACTTCGACTCCTACACCTTCACTTGACTTCGGTCACCTTCTTGAGTCAGTATTCGTTCCTATCCTTCCTGAGTCTAAGTCAACCGTTCTGTCATTTCATACACCATTCTGGGACAAGGTGGTTGATAAATTTGACTCTGAAATTTATTATGGAAAATGGAAATTAGATGGGGTCATGTACTTAATAAAATCTTTCAAGGATTTATCTTTTTAGTGGGTCATATTCATGATATTTTTGGTGGGTTCCTCAAAACCCAAAGAAAAGTTGATTGGGCCATGTTTCGTGGACCAATCAGGCCGCCACGGAACCACCACCTTGAGGTGATTTTTCTTTCCCTCTCCATTTTCTTTCATGCATACATATATCACGATGCATTGAGGACAATGCATGAAATAAGTGTGGGGGAGGGTTTACTAACATAGGATTTTCATTTTCTAGGATTTTCATTGTCTTTTTAGGTTTTATTTTCTTTTAGATTTTATCTTTCTTGTAGATTTTCTATTTTCTTTTAGATATTACTTTTAAAAAAAATATATAAATAAAAAATAAAATAAAAAACTTTTTGAAATAAGAGACAAAGTTTGATCTATTTTAAGAAAATTAAGATGTATCTTAGAAATTAAGAAAGCCTTAATTATGACATCTTAAACCTAGTTGAAATAATAGATCTTGTTTGAAATTATAGGCTAAGTAAGTAAAATTGGTGAGATATTTTTATCTTGAATTTTTACCTTAGATAAATATGCACTTTACACTTACACATTCTTGGGATGGAAACAAAGACCAAAAATGTCATAAAAATAAAAAAAATAAAACATCACCTATTAAGCTGGATAATTATGCCTCAAGAAGCATGGTTATTCACGCCTAACGGTGAAAAACATCACTCATTAAGCTGGAGAATTATGCCTCAAGAAGCATACTTATTCACGCCTAACGGTGATCAAAAAGAATAATATCCTTTAGTTTCGTGGCCTTTTTCACTCGAGACCTTAAACCCGAGGGATGTTTTCTCATCTGATGCCCTAAGACCGTCTGGTTTGGGAGTCATCGGTTAAAGGCTCGTTACAAGGGTGAACTAGAAAGCCTAAACTAAGGGAAGAAAAAGAAAATATATATATATATAAATAAATGGCTTTATGGTTAGAGTTGAAATCCCAGAAATCTTCACTGTCACGGTGTGCATATTATCTAGGTTTTATGAAAAGATAAAATATTCAATCCAATTTTGAATTCTTACTTAATTGAAGACAAGATCTTGCATGGAGACTAAGTTTAAGAAAGAATGATTATAGGTGGACTTATGACCTAAGATCACTTATATTTTTGCAAAAATAGTTCGTAAACTTCTCTCTCTTTCAAAATGCGTTTCAAAATACTAACATTTGTCTTCTTTCTTTATGGATTTTGTGGGTGTAATCCGCTGAAAACCCTCAGGAGACAACACTCCTCCTCTAGAGTAACCTAGAGGTTTAACGGCTTGTTGCACATGCTCAGTGCAATCGTGTCACCTACGAAAGTGGTGTAATAAAACTGGTAGTATAGATTTTCTTTTCTTTGTTTTGCTCGGGACGAGCAAAAGAATAAGTGTGGGGGTGTGATTGATACACAATATTGCATATTTTACCACATTATTCCCATGCATTTTAGCAAATAAATATATGATTTTTACTCATCTTCTCTATATTTTTACAGGTCCACAACTGAAATGAGAGAAAGCCCAATAATCACTTTAATTAGCAATAATTAAAGTGATTAATTCCATAATCCCAAAAGAGCCAAGATTTGAATTTGGATTCAGTTGAGATCCGCGCGCCAATTGGATCTTCCAAAAGGCCACGTGGATAACAACCTCGCAACCAACTCTCAACAGAAATCTGTTGCCCAACAGATTCTGTTTTGCCGCAAATTCTAGAAGAATGCCGCAATTTTGCGGCAGATCTGGGTCTGTTGGATCCCAGATTTTGCGCCAACGGCCTAGACTCTCGAAGCTTCTCTCTGATCCTATAAATACTGCACCTGGACCTGCGAGAAAAGAGAACAGAAGAGAGAGGAGATTAGAGATTAGTTGCATGTATTTTCTTAGGATTTTCTTTAGGTTTTAGTTCTCCCTCTTCTTCTTCCCTAGAAATCTTTGCAAGAGAGAGTTTGTAAGAGAGAGAGAGCTTGTGTAATCAAGGGTGACACTTGTGGAGCAAGGATTGATCCATTCTCTTCATCTCTACTTGAGCAATTTCTAGTATTGTATTTTCTTGCTTTAATTCAAGCTTTTCTTTACTTGCAATTTTACTTCATGCTTTGCTTTTACTTCATGCTTTGCTTTCATTTTCTTGTAATGGCTATTGGCTAGTTTCTTCTACCATGAACTAGCTAACACTAATCTTGCTTAACTTACTACTCTTGTGTGATTGCTTTATTTCATCTTGCAAGTTGTATGGTCTTCTCTTCTCCGATGGGTAAAACCCCCCGTCATCCAAGTGAGAAAGTAATTAGGTCAACACGCAAGACAAATCCATGCCGATGAATCAACATGAGGCAAGCTTCACCATCACGGAGTTTAGTAAGTTAGCAAGTTAGTTAGCTAGTCATGGTTTTCTTCTATCTTAAATCTTTTACAAAGTTTTCATTCTTGATTTCTTTTTCTTTTCCATCATGAACAAAGCAACTTCTTTCATTTCTTGTTCCATTATTGTTTTATTCTTTTAAAGAACAAAGAAGACACTTCGTTTACATTTCTTCACTAATGACCATAACGCTTCTATCGTTAGCTCTCCCTGAGAATCGACTCGGTATAGCCCTATGCTATAACGGAGATAGGAAAGGGTATATCAATCATCTTTCATACATTGTGGAGTGATCTAAGCACTTGAGGTTGTTTCTAAACCTTATCTCTCTTTCCATTGAATACATATATTTGTGCTCTTTTACACTCCATAATACGACACCTTTCCCGTCTAATCAATGGGTTATGTGCTGACTGCCTTCAATTCAAAGTGAACCGTTGCCAAAGATTTAAGGTTAGACAATCGTCTGAAGAGGTAAGTAATCTGGTTGGAACGCTTAGTTAAATTGTTAGATCAAGGTGTTGAATAATCTAACTCTGAGATGATTTTAACAAAACTGGTTATACCGAGATGATTTTCATGTTAGAATCTTGCATGATTCTATTCAAATAGAGGGTTATAACAATATTAATGGGTTAGAGGTCAAATGTGGGTTTCTTCGAATACCACATTTATTAGATTGGGCAGCAACGCTTGCGTTAATTAGAGCACCACCGGACCACCACCTTGAGGTAACATCTTTTCTTCTCTTTCTCTGTTTCATAATATGCATTCATTCATACATTGAGCATAATGCATGAGAGAGGTATGGGTGAGGGTTTCACTAACATAGTTACGAACATAGGTATATAAAAAAATTGAAAAGGGAAAATAATATTTGACCTATTTTTGTAAAAAAATAAGTTATTAAGGAATAGGAGAATCCTAATTAGAATTTCTTAATACTTGATCAAAACAAGATTTTTTGTTGATTTCTAGAGAGAGGAGGAAAAATTGGTTTAGTCTTGATTTTTTACGTTGATAAAATATGCACTTTTTACATATACTTACACACTTAGGATCAAAACAAAGACTCTTCTATCTTAATAAAAAAGAGAAAAAAAGAAAAATAAAAATTATATATATCAAAAATCATCTGATGAAGCTGGATAGTTGTGCCTCATAAAGCATCAGTATTCACACCTAAAAGGGTTCATGTCACAAAGAAAACTATTAGTTTTGTGATCATGTTTGCTTGAGTTTTTAAAGTCTTGTGGGTGTTTTCTCACCCGGTGCCCTAAAGCCGTCCGATTTGGTAGTCACTGACCTAAGACTCATTACATGGGCGAATTAGAAAGCCTAATAGAACTAAAAGATATTACCACCATAAAATGAAAAATAAGGAATAAGAGTTAGAGTTGAAAAATCCCGAGTCAAAATTCACTGTCACAAAGGTGTATATGATTTAGGGTAAAATAATAAACTAGATGAGAAATACAATTTGAATCTTCACCTTATTGATAACAAGTTTTTTCATAGAAACTAAGTATAGAAATGAATAGTTTGGTGATCTTAAAACTTATAGATTACTTGATTTTTGCAAAAATCTTTCAAATATTTTCTCTCTTTCAAAATGTGTTTTCGAAAATACTAACACTTTATTTTTCTTTTTTTTGGATCTTGTGGGTATAATTCACTGAAACCCTCACGAGACAAAACTCGTCCTCTAAGGGTAACCTAGAGGTTTAATGGCTTGTTTCATATGCTAAGTGCAATCATGATTCCTACGAAAGAGAGTTAGATTAGGTTAGTTTAGTTTTTCTTTTCATTTATTTTTCTCGAGGGCGAGCAAAAGATAAGTATGAGGGTGTGGTTACTTATTAATTTTGCATATTACACCATATTCTTCACATTTATTTTAAACAAAACTCTGTTATTTAACCTCCTCTTTATTTATTAGTGTGTAGGTTATTTACTTAGTGTTTAAGAAGAAGAAAAGCCCAAAAAGACCAAGCATCCTAGTTAAATTCAGAATCAAAATCAATTATTTTTCAAATCAAGAGAAGAAACGAATATTTTTAGAATATCCACTTTTCAAATCACAAGTCTGAGAATATATCTTTAGATGACTGGACGAGGCGAAATTGCAGAAGGAAACACAACGTCACCAGCCCTTAAACTACCGCGCTTTTCCCTATATTTTGCGAAAACGCGACAATTCTAAGGTGGTTTCCGTCACGTTTTGGTGCCCGACTTCGATTCCTATTATTCCTGGGTATTCTCCTATAAATACCCTATTGGAGGCAGAGGTAAAAAATATATCTCAGAAAGATTCACACAGAGATCAAAAGTAGGGTTTTAGATTAGTTTAGTTCAGTTTTTTTCTTTTATTTTCTATTTTATTTTCTTTGTAATTTGGATTAGAAAAAGATTTATAAGAAAAAGAGAGTGGATTCATGGTGATTGTTATGATCGAGCCTGACCTGTACAGAAAATACAGACTTTTAGAGAAGTGCTAAGTCCTCGATGCTACAATGTAGCCTAGGACTAACGGGTCGTGATTTACATGGAGGAACAACGATGGAAGCAATTAAGTAAGTTTCTTCTTTTAATTCACCGAAACTAGTTAACACTTATCTTCTCAGTTTGTAATACCCTGTTCCCAGAATACGTACTTAGTTGCGTATTCAGTTTTCGACCGTATTTTTCGATTTACTTCCTGTATTTGACCGATTTCAATTTCAAATATCATTTTCCAATATATTAGATTTTCTATGATTTTCTGGATTTTTCCTGAATTAAAATAAATTTCTTCAAAACCGGTGTCGACCAGTGTCGCTGATCGATTCCTGGAATTTTAATTCTCAAACAGTTAGGAATTTCTAGATGGTCCTTTAGACTTTATTTCTTAGAATCATATTCCCTACTTAAATACTTTTTCTGAGAATTTTATAAATTATGAAAACTCCAACGGAGTCGGTAGATAACTGATTCCGGGATTTTTAGTTTTAAAACTATAAAGTATTTCTTAAAAAGGATTTCACTATTAGTCTTCATATATTATTATTGATTTTTGGTAAAATTTACGAGTCGTTCCGAGATACTTGAAATCCGGACGATTTCGGTATTTTCTGAAATGTTTTCCGCATACTTGATTTAAACCTAGGAATCCATGTTTTCAATATTTTCAATTTCCAAGTTAGAGTAAATATCTTCCTTTATGAATTTCTTTCCATTTTTCCTTTTCCTTTATTCCTCTTTCTCCACAACCACAAATTTTTCCCATTTTTCAAAAAATACAAATCTCTTCCAAAATTCCAACTCCACATAATCTCACCAACCCCCATTTAATGCACCTCTCTCTCTCTCTCTCTCCCATGGCCGGCCAAGTGGCCAAGGAGAGGGACACCCATCCCTCTCCCATTTTGCAATAAACCCCCTCACATTTACACTATTTACATCTCCTTTACAAAAATCAAATCCTATATAAACTTTCCTTTACAATTCTTTTCTCTTTTTTCTTCACTTCACCAGAGATTAGCCCTCACCTCTTCTTCTCCATCTCAAACTCAACCCTAACTCCAAGAACACCACAAGATCTTCACCTCTAGCTCAAGCAACTGATTTGGAGCTTGGATCGTAGCTCTTTTCGTCGCCAAGGATCACATAGGTGCCATTGACGACCACACTCTTCCCGGACTCGTAAAGCTTCAATCGAACCTTTCCTAGTGAGTATATTTACTCACCAAGACTCGTAAACTCCTTTGTAACTTGTGTTGACAATTCATGTTCACTTGAGCCATAAAAATCATTTTTAGACCCTCAAACGAAACCCTAGAAATCTGTTCTGTTTGCTGTTTTCCCACGATTAGTCGACTATACCTAGGGACTAGTCGACTAATCCACTTTAGTTGAAACTCAACCTTTTCTGATTTCACAGTTTTAGTCGACTAGACCAGATTTCCAGTCGACTAGAGACCCCTAGTCGACTACCCATTTCTCCCCAGTCGACTCCTGTTTTCCTGAAATAAAACATCAACTCTCTGTATCTCAGACTTAGTCGACTTAGGTATCCATTAGTCGACTAGTAGTTCCCTGTTAGTCGACTACCCTTACAACCCTAGTCGACTAACTTTCCCTGAAACAGAACCCAACTCTCTGTTTCCCAGTTTTAGTCGACTCATCCAGACTAGTAGTCGACTTAAGACCCCTATTAGTCGACTAACCCTTCCACCTAGTCGACTAATTCTGACTGTTTGACTTAGTTGATTCTGTTCTGAATTTGGATCTTATTGTTGATACATGTATGGCATATTACCTTTGTTCATGCTTCAAACTGGTACTACATGACATGTTACTTGATAGACATTATCTCATATTACTTCATGACTTGTCATTGCATATCATCGCTCCATAACTTGTTAAAATGTGAATATCACCACTTATCATGCCATCCCTTGAACCAAGCATGATACACTTGACTTTTGCATAAAATGGACCAACTTACACCTGGGTCGGGGGAAAACATGCGGATATCGATATGTGTTCGTGTTTACAGTGGCTTTTAGGAATGTGTGCAACTCATGTTCCGGTCTGACCTGTGGGCCTCCAGGGGACCGAGGGGAGTGCTTGCTCTCTATTACTGGTACCATCATGTTAAGGGCATACATAAGTCCCTCCTGTTTAGCCTAGCGGCTGGCTTCCGTCACCAAGCAACGGAACAATCCTGGACCGTTATCCCGGGCATGTACGGGGTCCACTGTAAACATAGTTCGTCGATACAACCGCTGTTCCAATAACAACCTTGCTTTACTAGGATATGGATCTATGTGTTCTGGGACGCTGGGTCACATAGCTAGATATCACAGTAAGACAAGTAATAATAATAAGACGTTAGCTGTAGACTTATTGTATTTAGGATTTTATCTCCTCATGCTTTTCATACTTGTTAGTTGATATTCCTTATAACTGTTTCATCTTTCCTTATTCATGTCCCTTAGCCACTTGGCTATAGTTGTTTATTGTTATGTGTCTTGACTCCTTGGATTTGCACATTCAGATTCCGAAGCTTGGAACGAAGTGGAGCCATCCACAGAGGACCAAGCTTACTTTAGCGAGCAGGCGGACTAGTTCCAGTCCCTTCGTGCCAGACTCCTCCTTTTGACTCACGAGATCCTCCTTCTACTCGTGAGCTTTTTGTATACATATTTGTATATATTTCTTTTGGACTTGGTTATGATGTAATACACATGTATTGTGTAATACTTTATAATATCCTGTGATAACTTTGTATGTGTACTTCTTGTGTTGGCATATGTATTGATACCACGCTTTGTCGTGTACTCTGTTTCTTATTGTACTTTTTGCTTAGCGTATATACGTGTGGGGCATTATCTGACCTACGTATATACGTCGCAGTGACGTCCCCGTATCCGTGGAATCGGGGCGTTACACAGTTTATAAAAAGAAAACAAAAATAGTTAAGTTAAGAAGGAGATGGTAGAAGAAGAGATGTGGTGTTGTTGTGTTATTTATAAAAGAAAATAAAAGACAAGACTAAAAAAAAGAGAATTGTAACTCTAAACTAATGAACTGAAAAAGAAAACAAAAAGAGTACTTACCTTTACCGTTGAATCATAACAAAGACTTACCTCAGTATGAAGTAAAGCAAAGCAAATAGAAAGAGTAACTTGAACACGGTGTTTGGTCAGATTGAGTACGATGAAGAAAAGTTGGAAAACTCCATTGATGTCACCTTCAATATAAGTCTTTTGAAAAAGAATTACAATAGTGTCACTCTACAATAATTCTTCCTCTATTTTCTCATGTAACTCTCTCTAATCTAAAAGAAAATAAAAATTACATTGAAGAAGAAAAGAAAAACCTAAACTAAAGCTCTCTCTTTAGAGTAGTGCCTCTTCGGCCTTCGAAGTATCAGGGTATTTATAAGAGAAAATCAGAGGGATAGAAAACGTATGAAGATAGGGGAGCTGGCTATTTCTAAATTTGAATTCTCCCTTTATCTTCAAACTTGATTTAATTTATCTGAAATTTTATGTAGAAATTCAATTCTGATCTACAGAATGTTATCGTGTTTATTGTTGAATATGACTTATCAAATGACAGATTTAGAAAAAGTGATCAACATAAGAATTGTAACACTTTAAGTCTTCGTTCTAGATCATATTGAACATCAGATTTGAGTATCAGTAGAGAAAGTTATGATTAAAATACTAAACTGTATCCAGTCTGAATCTGAATTTAAATTGTTCCATCTCATCCGTTGATCTTCTCTATATCCATTTATCCTCTTGGATTTCAGTTTGTCTTCTAGAATTGATAATATATCTATTTATCTTCAGCGAAACCGATATGGTCTTCAAACAATCCATTTTTATCTTGAAATTAAATGATATTATCTTATCTGATATATGCAATTTTCAGATAAGATAGCTTCTAAAACCTCTGGATTTGAATTGATTCCCTTGATTTGCTTGATCTTTTGAATTTTTTGATTTAATTGGATAAATCTATCAATCTCTCTATTTTCTTCTTTAATTATACTGCATAGCATTGAACATGAAAATACATTAAAAACAGAGTTTTATTTAAGAATAAATGAAGAACATGTGACATATGTGATACAAAATATGCAATGCACGTGCACAATCACACCCCCGCACTTATCTTTTGCTCGTCCTCGAGCAAAACAAAAAGAAAACAAAAACAAAACTGATCTAATATTAACTCACTTTCGTAGGAATCACGATTGCACTTAGCACGTGCAACAAGCCGTAAACCTCTATGTTACCCCTAGAGGATGAGTTTTGTCTCGTGAGGATTACCCCTAGAGGACGAGTTTTGTCTGGTGAGGGTTTTCAGTGGATTACGCCCACAAAATTCATAAAGAAAGAAAAACAAAGTGTTAATATTTTTGAAAACGCACTTTGAAGGAAAAAATATTTGAAGTATTAATGTAAAAAAATTCAAGCAATCTATAAGTCATAGGATTACCAAAACTTAGTCATTTCTAAACTTAGTCTCTATTCAAGAACTTGTTTTCAATCAAGATAGGAATTAAAATTATATTTCTCATCTAATCTATTATTTTACCTTAAGTTATATGCACCTTGTGACCATGAAATTTGACTCGGGATTCTTTAACTCTAACTCTTATGTCTTATTTTTTTATTTTTTATTTTTTATTATTATTATTTTATATTTATGGTGATAATATCTCTTAACTTTATTAGGCTTTCTAATTCGCCCATGTAACGAGCCTTAGTCGGTGACTCTCAAATCAGACAGTTTTAGGGCACCGGGTGAGAAAACACCCAAGGACTTAGGATTCGAGCAAATAAGGCCACAAAAACTAAGGATTTATTTGGCCACCTTTAGGCATGAATAATTATGCTTTATGAGGCACAAATACCCAGCTTTATCAGAGAATTTATTTTATATAATTTTTTTGCTGGAGCTTATCTAGGCTCGTACGCTAATCCAACGCCTTCCACCTCTAATATAACATATAAAAAAACTCATGATTTTTCCTTCGGAACCTTGTTGGAGGATCTGTTGCTCGGCCTGAGCCTATAGTGGTGTCAACTTGGTAAGGTTAACTGGCTACTGGACAAGCTTCAAACTCGTCCGATGATGCTTGAACAGCGAAATAAGGCATAAGAATCTTTGTTTTAGAACCCTAAGTGTGTAAGTATATAAAGTATGCATATTTCATCAAGGTAAAAATCAAGACTAAATTATTTTCTCAATCTTTCTTCCTAACCTCAAAATCAAACAAATAATTTTATTTTGACCAAGTATAAGAAATTCTAATTTTGATTCTCCTATTCCTTAAAATTAACTTAATTTCTTACAAAAAAAAGTCAAAGTATTATTTTTCTTTTCAAAAAAAATTTAAAGAAAGGAATTTTTTTTAGATTAGTAAAGTTAGCATGTTAGTAAACCCTTCCCCACAGCTAACTCATGTATTATCCTCAATGTATGAATAAAATGCAATAATACATGAAAAAGGAGAAAGGTAAGAAAAATTGTCACCTCAAGGTGGTGGTTCGGTGGTGGTCTCATTGGGCCAAACGTTTCTGCCCAATTTAGATACTGTAAATTTTTATGAAAGCCACATTTTATTTTCTCTTTCTTATTAGCATTTTTATGCTCCCAATATGAATAGGATCATGCAAGATCCTAATATGAAATTGTTTTCGGTCATATGCCCAATCTTAAGATATCATCACAGAGTCATAATAATTTAAATCTTGGTCCAACAATGGAATGTGATTTTATGGAATGGATGATTTGGGCTCAACAATAAAGAGAATGTGAATCAATACTGACTCGAGAATAAAACTCAAATCAAGTTTAGGTTCGAGAGTCAGTGTTCATGAGTTTGGTCCAACTCATAGAATTCAAGTTCACGTTCATTTTCAAAATTGAAATTTGAATATTCAAAATAAGTGATTCATGTTCAACCTCTATAGGGATAGGAATCAGTGTTGGCTTCGAAATTGGGTCCAAATCGGGTAAGGACACCGGAGTCAACATAAATTTAAAAAGTGAAATTGAATCACAATATGAGAATCGGTGTCACATTCTTCTTCAAGTTCAATCTCATTGAAATGAAAACTTTCCAATTTGTCAATGGGTTAGTATTGGTCAAGTTCAAAATTTTGTGGTGAAATTGAGTTTTGGTTAAAATCTCCAAGATACCATGATTCTTCGTCAATATGGATGGAAGAATCAGGAGTGGTCGAAAATGTGTTAGGTAGAGTTTCCTCATTTCTATCATTAATTGTGTTGACCAAATGACTCATTTTTACTTCAAGCCTATTTGAGATTTGAGACAATCCGTTGGGATTGAATACAATATTTTTACTGAATCATGAATTTCATACTCTTTTCGAAGTCAAGAAGTTCTTCTTGTTGCGGTTGGATTTGAAAATTAGAATAAGAATCTTAGATTTGAGAATTGTTTGAGAGATTGAGTCCGCTATGATTTATACTTGTCGTGTGAACTCAAGAAAGGCTTCAAAAGTTTTTTTAAAGAAGATTTTTCTTCTATAGGTTCATCTTGGTATAGAGTATATGAAGCTGTTTGTTGGTAAGGTTGTTGATAGTAAGACTCGGGGGAGTTGTATCCCCACTGACTCGGTGAAGAGTGGTGATGATTATCCCATTCTTTTTCATAATAGGCGTGGGGCATATATTGATTCAGATAAGACCAATCTGGCATACTTGGTTGGTTAGAGTTAAAGTTATGTAATGTCGGGTTGGTAATATCCGAATTGAAAGAGGTGGGGGTTAAATATAGATTTGAGTTATTATCAGAATAATTGTAATTATAATCCATTTTCACAAGAACAAACAAAAACAAACAAATAAACAAACAAGAGACAAAGAAAAATCTAGCCTATGTTAGGGTAGAGTTTAAACCTAGACGACTCCTAACTGTTGATTATCCATAGGAGGTATATTGCAGAATCTGACCACAAGTTAATCGGCCAGGTAGGGGTAAGATTGGTGGAAGGTATCCATGCCTAAGCAACGTGCCTAATTATGCCAAACCACCAGCCTTCGGGGTTTCGCCCCTCAATTCTCAACATACACCGATTTGACAAGAGTCAACTTCTAACAACTTTCCCCTTAGGTCAATCCATATTTGAGTCTGAGATGTCCCTAGGGCCAACGTCTACTCAATTTTAGGCTAGGATGGGTTAGTGAGTGAGGAGATGATTTTTGGGCTAAGAAAGGGTAATGACTTCCCCACCTTATCTTATTTAAGGATATGCCCTTAGATCATTTCGTGCTCATGTGCAAGTATATAGCAAAAATAACACCCAAGCAATATAACATACAAGTGTGTTTCCTAAGCAATATGCAATGCAGACCTACCTTTTTCTCCAGCACTCTTCAACAGTAATGTAAAGGAACGAAATAAACAGATGCCCTAAGATGCAAGAGTAAGCGGTTTTTTTAGTATTTACAAAGTAACAAGTTACTGTTGATTAGAAATATGTACAGAGTGAGTTAAACTAATAACTGTAGAGAGTTAAATCTCTAAAAATCAAGCAATCTGTAAGAAATTACAGTTAGTATTTCACCACAGTTGTGGGCTCAGATGCTCTGCCTTCTTGGACAGAGACACAGAGTAGCAGTATGTCCACTGCAGCTCTAGTTTTCTATAATTGGCCCATGTACACCAAAACAGTGAAGAAAAAAGAATTAATTTGTTAAAGTAAATCAGAAAGAAAAAAACTTACCGTCCCTCCCGGCAACGGTGCCAAAATTTGTTATGATCGAGCCTGACCTGCATAGAAAATACAGAATTTTAGAGAAGTGCTAGTCCCTCGATGCTACCCTGTAGCCTAGGGCTTAACAGGTTGTGATTCACAGGAAGGGACAATGATGGAAGCAATTAAGTAAGTTTCTTCTTTTAATTCACCGAAACTAGTTAATACTTATCTTCTCAGTTTTATAAAAAGAAAACAAAAATAGTTAAGTTAAGAAGGAGATGGTAGAAGAAGAGATGGTGGTATTGTTGTTTTATTTATAAAAGAAAAGGAAAGACTAAAAAAAAGAGAATTGTAACTTTAAACTAATGAACTGAAAAAGAAAACAAAAAGAGTATTACCTCTACCGTTGAATCATAACAAAGACTTACCTCAGTGTGAAGTAAAACAAAGCAAATAGAAAGAGTAACTTGAACACCGTGCTTGACCAGATTGAGTACGATGAAAAAAAGTGAGAAAACTCCATTGATGTCACCTTCAATATAAGTCTGTTGAAAAAGAATTACAACAGTGTCACTTTACAATAATTCGTCGTCTATTTTCTCATGTAATTCTCTCTAACCTAAACGAAAATAAAAAAATAAAATTTCATTGAAAAAGAAAAGAAAAACCTAAACTAAAGCTCTCTGGAGTGGTGCCTCTTCTGCCTTCAAAGTATGAGGATGTTTATAGGAGAAAATTAGAGGAGGAAGACTATGAGGAAAACTATGAAGATAGGAAAGCTGGCTATTTCTAAATTTGAATTCTCTCTTTATCTCCAAACTTGATTTACTTTATCCAAAATTTTATGTTGAAATTTAATTCTGATTTGCAGAATGTAATCGTATTGATTGCTAAATATGGCTTACAAATGACAGATTTGAAAAGAGTGATCAACATAAGAATTGTAGCGCTTTAAGTCCTCTTTCTGAATTATCTTGAATCATCAGATTTAAGTTTCAATAGAAAAAATTATGATAAAAATACTAAATTGTATTCAGTCTGAATCTGAATTTAAATCGTTTCATCTTATCTGTTGATCTTCTCTCTATTCATTTATCCTCTTTGATTTTCAGTTTGTCTTCTAGAATTGATAATATATCTATTTATCTTCAGTGAAATGATAGGGTCTTCAAATAATATATTTTTCCCTTGAAATTAGATGATATTATCTTATCTGATATATCTAGTTTTCAGATAAGATAGCTTCTAGAATATTTGGATTTGAATTGATCCCCTTGATTTGCTTGATCTTTTGAATTGTTTGAATTTAATTGGATAAATCTTTCAATCTCTCAATTTTCTTCGTTAATTACATTGCATACCACTGAACATGAAAATACATTAAAAATAAAGTTTTATTAAAAATAAATGAAGAAAATGTGACATATGTGATACAAAATATGCAATGCACGTGCACAATCAGTGATAAGATGTAAGTTCCTCCTTTCTCTTATTATCTATCTATTTAATCAAAAATTACTTTTATATTATTCATGTGTATTTTTCTTCATGGTTTTAATCTATTAACCTTCTAAATTACTTTCTTCTCTTTTGATTTCTAAATCCATATGAAACTTATGGCATCTGAATAGCATTGTCATTGCAAGTGTCACAAATAGCTCATGATGATGGATTTCTTCTTTTCCTGTATTAATTCATGCTTGCTTTTGAGTTTTGATGATATAATGTGAATGGGAATTGAGTTCTTCTTATGGGTTATGTACTGATTGTCTTTAATTCATAGTAAATCTTTGTCAAAGATTTAAGGTTAGACAATCGTCTGAAGAAGTAAATAATCTGGTTGGAGCACTTAGTAGATTTTATTCATAAATTTCTTTTTTTAATTCTCTTTTAAAACCAAAAAAATACAAACTTATCCTTTTTATTTTTACTAATTCTTTTCTAACTTAACATAGTTTTCTTTTTATCTCTTAAAAAAAAGAAGAATAACTTAACCAATTTAATTATATTAAAATATACCGAAAAACTTGCATCACATCCCTCATTATGGATCACGACCCGCATAGCCACTGCTACGCGGTTAAATTGCGAAAATCTAGAGAAACAACCCTACTTTTAGATAACATATTTCCATACTCTCGATTTTCCCAATCAGGTGTCGAAACCCTCCGCAATGGGATTTCCCTACTCGGAGTTTCCCACTCTGCTGCAGGGATTTCCTCTCTTAGAGCCCCAGTTTGATGCTCCGCTGATGAGATTTTTCCCACTCGGAAGACAAAACACTAGCCCACAGGCTCCTCTCGTCTGAACCTACGAGCTGATGAATACATCCATCCATCCATATTCCGTAGATGATATTTCCCCCACTCGAGAGGGCTTCGATATGGGATGTACCCCACACGGAGATAACTCGATGCTGCGTTTACTCTCACTTTGAGGTACTAGATCGTTACTTTGGGTAGGGGCCCATATCCATAGAATGCATCCAATTAGTCCTTGGGTTGTACCCCCTTCAGGCCATCTTATGCAAGTCCGACGAGGTTACAATCACATGTATTTAGGTATATTTATGAGGGTTTTGTTGATTGGATTATCCCTTCGTTGTACCAGCCCCGTGTATAGACGCACTCCATTTGCTCCCCCGAGGACAAAAGCGACATGTATCTTGTTTTCAATTTGTTTGTGCCTGAGAAATAAGTGTGTATTTACTATTTTTATTTAAATATCTCATTGTATGCTTGTGTGTGCATCTTAACTGTTACATCCAATCTCTGATCTATGTGCCCCAAGACGAGATTAACCCCACCAGGAGGTGGCTACATGCCATCCTTCAAACATTCCAGTCACTCATGTTGGCCCGAAGGCCCATCACTCTAGTTTGATGATGATCAACTCATGTAGTTATGTTTACTAATGCTTGTGTTTAATTAGTGACAGATTTATGATCAAGATCTTAGTAGGTGCATAGCTTCAACAAAGGATTTGAAGTCAAGTTTTGGAGGTAGCACGGTGTTTGTACCAAGTCAAGAAGGCTTCAAGCGAAGACTTCAAGAAGATGAAGACTTGAGTCTAGGTTTGTTTTTATAAGATTTTGTTTAGATAAAATGTAAAGGATAGAGTAGTTGGTGGATTGCTCAAGTATACCATGCACACACACTCTTGATTTAGTTTGTTTTAGAAAAGATCTTCTATTTTAGAAAATACATGTTTGGATTTTGGTTTTCAAGTTTTCATATCTTCTATCCAAAATCATGTTTAGAGCTTAATGTCAAAAACATAGATATTTCACCATGTTTGTGTAGTGGATCATATCCATACACACTATGCTTTAAAAGTAGTTTAAATATCTTGTTTTTATATTTGGAGAAGTTTTGGAAAAACAAAGTTTGGAAAAATAAATTTTGGAAAATATTGTTTTTCATTTGAGCCAATTTTTCCAACTTACAAAAATAGTCCAAATCATTTATAATATGCCTTGATTTTGTGCAAGCATGTTTGTTTATCAAAGTATATTGGTAAAACTATTTTTGTAGATTTTCTGTGAATTTATGGAATTTTTATGTGAGCCAAAAGACCTAGCTTTAGATCCCTGTTTTTCTGTACTGGCCTATGCCGGTCGACCGACCCGGTCGACTGACGTGCACAGACGTGCACGCCAGTTCTGGCAGGAGGGCCGGCCGACCGACCCGGTCGACCGTCAGAGAGCTCTGCTCTCTGGAAAGGCCCCGGCCGACCGAGCGATCGACCGGACAGAGAGTTTACTCTCTGTATCCTTGCCTCGGTCGACCTACCGGTCGACCGATGGCACAACGGTCTGAAATATGACCGTTGGCCGGTCGACCGACAGGCCTGACAGATCTCCAACGGCTAGTTTTTCTAGCCCTATAAATTTGGGGGTTTGGGCATTGTTTTTCAACAAGATTTTTAGTGGACTTTGAGCCAGTTTTTCCCACTTCATTAAAAGAGTTTTCTCCACTAAATTGAGAGCTAATTCTTCCAATCAAAAGGGGAGTTTTATCAAGAGTGTTAAAAGTGATTCTTTGAGTTTTCCTCCACAATTTCCATCCTTGTTTCTCACACACCCACTTGAGCTATCCATTGCTATATCTACCTATAGGGTTTTGTTGTGAGAGTTTTTATTTGGTGATCAAAGTGTTTAGATCACCAAGAGATCTTTTCTTGTTTCTTGAGGAGGCGGACGAGTGCGCTCGCGATTGTTTCGAGTTCGTGTGCGAACTTATTGTTTGAGGTGCGGCCTCGGCGAGCCGGTGGGCTTGCGGTGTGTACGGACTAGGGAGTCCGAGAGCTTGTAGGTGTTGCGGCACCGGGTGATCCATTGGGATCGATTATAGTGAAAAATCCTTCGTGTGTCGAAGGCGGGGATGTAGAGCAAGTGTGCTCGAACCTCGAAACAAATCACTTATGTTTGCGATTGCTCACTCTCTCTCTCTTTGTCTCTTATTTATATCTTGCATGCTATTACTTGTCTTATCTTTACATGCTTGATATATTGTGTGTTCATATTGTATATGCTTGGGTTTGTTTGCTAACACTTGTATTCAACCAAGAGAGCCAACGCGGCACCTCAACCCTTATCTAGGGGAATCTAGAGGAGTTAGTCCAGAGCCCTTCACGGGAATTCGGCTACACTCTTGTGTTATACGTGGCGTTTAGTTTAAATAGTTTGTTTAGGTCATAATAGTTTTACTGCCGCATTATTTGGCATTAAGTGACCATTAGATTAGCCATCACCTATTCACCCCCCTCTAGGTGACTTTACAACTCCATAGTGAGATTTACCCCACTCGGGTCTGAGCTCCGCTGCAGGGATTTTCCCCTTTCGAAGCTCAACAAACAGCTTCACATATGGGATATCCCCCATTCGGACGCAAATGCGAACCCAACTCTGAAGTCGGGATTTTCCCCGCTCGGAGGAATTACTTGCAAGTACCGCATATGGGATTTTCTCTGCTCGGAGTAATTACTTGCAAGTACGCATATGGGATTTCCCCCACTCGGGAACAACGCCATTCTCCTTCCCTACCATTCCAGAACACTTCCATGATAAGACTCCCAGAGAGCTACTCAACATTCCACGAAGGCAACCAGTTCCAAACATCTCAGAGTCTCTCCAAGTAGACATGCAATTCCAAACAAAAATACTGACAAAACAAGATAGGTAAGATCCAAACAACCCTTCCATTTCAAAATTTACTATTTTAATTACAAGTTTTCATATTACATCCATCCAACTATAAACTTGGTTATATCTAAGAGTAATATAAGATCTATGACATGTTTGTAATCACTTTTTTGAAAAGAAAAACATATAC
Organism: Agave tequilana; assembly: GCA_038442645.1. Taxonomy (NCBI): domain Eukaryota; kingdom Viridiplantae; phylum Streptophyta; class Magnoliopsida; order Asparagales; family Asparagaceae; genus Agave; species Agave tequilana. The sequence goes on from JAVJIF010013199.1 coordinate 24,348, forward strand.
ACTTCCGCCATAATATCCACAACAACATCCAAGAGATGACTCCCAAATAAGTAACCTACCACTTTCAAGAGGGCGATGATACTAAGAACTCCCAGGAAAACATTGAATTAAAGATCATGTCTTGGGCCATAAACTGAAGCCTGCAAAACAGTAATGATATCATCTCCAAACCTACCGTTTCGAAGATGAAGTCGGAGCAGAGGAAGAGGACATGATTTTCAGTAGAGATCCTGGGAATACCCCTACGCTTCCCTCCACTTGCTTGCCGCAAGGAAAGAATTCCCATGGACAAAGCAATAATATTTAGCAGGAATAAAAACGGCCAGACACATGCCACGATAACAGGATCAGAACCATCATCAAACATGACTTGTTCAGCGCTCATTCCTGCTCCCTGTTCAACTCTCATTCTTACTTCATACACGCTGTCAGGAAAGAGAGACACCAAGCCCCAACTCTAGACTGGACTGATCTGATTGGAGACCAGACAAACAGACCAGGCTGAAGTAAGAACCCTGCCTATCCTTCATGACAGCTGGGCCTCGTCGCAAAAACTAACGTTTCTCGATGAGCCCATCACAAAGATCGACATTTCCCTACAGCTGAACTTCTAAACATCAAGAGTGCCACAACCGCCTTCATCCTCTCTTGTTCTTTCCTCCACCGAATAAAGAAGAAGGAAGACATTGCAATCAATCAAAACAAGAATTTAGAAAGTAAGAAGTATTCAGAAGATAAACAGTTTTCTCTTGAGGATCCACCCTATTTATAAGCCAGACTGTCTTCTATTCAAATTTTCAATCCCCAAGAAATCGGTCCACGTCCTGAGATTTTAGGCATACAAAATCATCCAGATATCAAATGCCACTGCTACACGATCTTATCCATCATAACAGAGAAGTTCGAATGATGCCAGTTTGGAGGCCAACTGCCCCAGATCAGGCCCTGAAGGTATGGATTAGTTAACAATTCAGATGTTCTATGACCAGCCACGTCCCCACGAAGATACGCAATGATGAGCCAGATCCTCACTTAAACTTTTGAAAAAATTCAGACCACTTAAAAGTAACCATTGACTTCGCTCTTCCGATTTCCTTCCCATGACTCCAGCAACCGTAAGAACGAGAGGCATCTGTAGTGGTCAGAATCTGACCACACCTCAAGATTACGACACGTATCCACCAGATCAGGAGTATCTCAAGTGGACAACGAACTTGAGATATCAGCCCCAAGGGGAGAGAGCCTTCAGGCCATGCCCCGAGCTCCCATTTGACCCCGAGGAGAGGACCTCAGGCTCAACTCACATTTGACCCTGAGGAAAGGATCTCGGGCCCTTACTTTCCCCGACATCCACAACTATTAGACTTCTTCCCGACATAGGCTCTCCGCAGAGGCTCCCGCTTCTACTGGACACAGCTCAGCAACAGAGTTTCCTATTTCGTGAAGGTAATTATGCTGTCACGATATCCCCACATTCTAAATACTCTCTTATTTCAGTGGGGTTAGTTATAAAAAGTGGCAGATATCTCGGCATGCCAATCCCAGCAATAAAGCATAGCAATCTGAACAGTTATGAAAAGATCTCAACATGTAAATCGTGTAGTTATGGAGATCTAATAAATCAGCATCATCAGTTACGCTCCGACAGAGTACTTATACACCTGAGATCCAGGAAGAAAGGAGGCCGATAAGGATAGAAGAAATTATAAACACCACAATACACTACTGAATTCACGGCAATTTCTCAAAAGATAGTGAATCTTTTTCTCCTCCTCGTAATTTTTCCTAATTTGAGTTTTTAGGTAAAAATCTTCTGTTTTTTTTTTTTTTGTTTACTGTGCTAAAGCCTGAATTTCACCCCAAATTTCTTCTTTATATTTGTGATACGAGATTGACCGTTCAATCAATCGTATTGAAAAATCTCCACCACAATGCCAATTGAAAAATCTCCACCACAATGCCAATGCAATTTGACTGGAGAAAAGACATCTCAGTTCATTGGCATGTGCTTTGGCCTTCTCTCCTCTGCTTTCCAATGTGAATGACCAAACACAAGCGAGAGTGAAAAGACTCACCACAGAAAAAAAAAAATTGTGGATCTTGTGAAAAAAAATAGTTTGCAGTGTTTTGGAATGAACTAGACAAAGGAGGTGACATAAGTAGGTCCCCTCCCTCTTTGAGGAATCGTAAGTTGATAAATCCTCATTGAGGTCCGTCCCACACAGATAGGTAGTTTCTAGAAGTTATTTACTTACTTTTCTATTTGAAAAAATTGTCTCACCTTCTTGTCTTTTTCTTTAATCCACTTAAATACATAGATTTCATTATTCCATCCTTTAGTTCTTTTTATCTATTTTCAACACTTAATTATATATCTAAAGATAGCATTTTCTTTTCTTACTATCTATTTCTACCAAGTGATATTAAATTATTTGCTGATGGACTTTTTTTTTATTAATTAAGTCAACCGTCAACGGGAGTTCAGGAAGCAAATCCGAAGCCTGACAGGGGCCACATAAAAGGAGAAAATAAATAACTTCTTGTGATAATTGTCTCCTTACAAAATGTTCACTTTTTATGAGACCTTCTATTTTCACCATCAAAAAAGTGCATGCAGTTTGAAGACAACAATACATTTCATGATAAATAATTTGAAGATCGGAATAGATAGTTCTTAGAACAGTTTGTCTTTGTAGTAAAAATATTTTGTTTTATGTTGAAAATAAAAATAATTTGAGAACAAAAGTAGACAATTTTGAAAAATATCTATTTTCAATAAAATATCTACTTTACGACAAGAAAATAGCAGAAAATAACTTTTTACAGTTGTACTTGTCAAAAATTGGTTGTCAAAGAGAGCCGACTCCATTTTTAGAAGGAAAGTGTTAATGAAATTTTGAAAGAAAGTATAATAGGTAATAGAGGGTAACAACAGGGACACAGACGACATGTGATTAGCGAACCTGATTTAGGCTCCAGTTTTTTTTTTCCTACAGGGATCGCCAGCTGTTTGTTGCAGATTGCTTCTCATCTGTGTGAGGGGTTGTTGGTTTTTTTTTTTTTTTTTTTTGTTCACTCCTTGACCTAACTTAGCTGTTCATGGGGCTTTTTGTATTCAACTGCATGTATCCACGTGATTATTTTCATCAAAATCTTATTAATGAAACGCAGGGGGCCTCTAAGTTCATTGTTTTTTACTTAAAAAAAAGTATAATAGGTATAGTATCCTAGAGGATAAGAGGCTAAAGATACAATGAAAAAAAGAAAAAGCCAGCAAAGAAAGGGGAACTTCTCAAAATTCTCTAGAGCAAAACCATTTTATTCTCTACCTATTTTGCTGAGTTATTTACTTTACTTTTTATGATGATTTTTTGTCTCTTCTATTGAATTATACGCGCCATAAATATGTAGATCAAGCAGGATGCAAATACTAGAGTTATTGGCAAATTAGAGAAAAACTTCTAATATTTAAGTTCTGAGAAGTAACATCAGAACACCGCAAATTAGATTGAATAGTCGAGAGCTTGAAGAATTAGTAACAAGAATCAAGCAGCAATTCTTGCTAATTCTTGCTACTTCTAATATTTAAGTTGTGAGAAGTAGCCTCAGAACACCGCAACCTTGACCCGTTTCGGGGAGTTGCCAATTCTAGCAGATTCAGTTCGTTTGTGTAAACCACAGGCAGATATTATAAGACGGTCAATCTTACGTTAACATGTAGGTAAAATATCAGATTTCAAGGAGACAAAACTTCAAATTTTTTGAACCTCTTATATATTATAAGATGGCTAATCATACGTGTCAACACGATATTGATCCTCTTATAATATGTGTGTGGCTCACACACATAAACCGAACCCAATTTCAGCTGAGTATTGAAATTGGCAATTCCAAACTAGCCAAATTATTATCATGAGGTACAATTACTTTTATGCACGCCCCATGAAATGTTGAGCGATTATTTCTCATCACTTCACATTAAAAGGCAAGTGGAGGTTGATAGATGGAGATCGAGTAGATCAGAGAGGAGGAAAGAAAGGGAGGGTGGTGGTGGTTGGCAGAGGAGAGGTCCTTGGTGGTGGCGGAGGAGGTGGCCGAGTGGATGGCGATTGTTGGAGAGAGCTCAGGAAGAAGTAAATTGTGTTGTAGGTCCTAATCTTATGGGTGAACTGTAACTAGGTAAAGGACGATGGGGCCAAGGGATAAGGCCACGGCCGTCCGTAAAATTGATGGAGAAACAGACTGGTTGACAACGACGCGCATGAGTATGAGAGCAAACAGGAGAATGAGATTGTTGAGGGAAGTGGAGAGGGGATTGAAGAGGAGAATATTTTGTTGAATTCTCTTTTTTTTTTTAGAAATTTGAAAATTAAAGAAGAAGATGAATTATTTTAATTTATTAATTTGTAGGTTTTTTTTAAAATTTTCCGAGGAGAAAGAAGAATAATTTGGGGTTTTATTTAGAATTTCATTTTGTGAAGTCTGTTGTGAGAATATAGTAGATGACGTTTGGATTTTTTGAGATTTAAAATGAAAGAAGTGGAATTTGGGCCTTATTTGAGACTTTTTTGAAGAAAGATTTCTAATGAATTTTGTGGATGTTAGAAGTTCAAATTTTATCTAAAAAACTTAAAGTAAAAAAAATTGAAACTCTTTAAAGAATTAAAAAATTATTTAAATTTTACAATAGAAAAGACAAGCAAGAATAATTAAAATTTAAAAAATGATTCTTTTGAATTTTAAAAAGAGAAGAAAATTGAGATTTTCTCGAAGTTATTTATATTTTTATATCATTTAGTTTTTGTGCGGGGGAGGAGTAGAAGATACTATGTAAAGTAATTTTTTATTGAAAATTTCTTGTCAAATTAAAACAAATTGTAAATGGGTTTGAGGTTAAAATTGTTTATTCATCAAATGAATTATAATTTGTACAGATAATTATTCTTACGAATTCTTCTAATAACTTTCTTAAATTAATATAGACAATTCCAGGTAAATTTGTCTTAAAAGATATTATAATTTGTAATTTTCATGTTTATAGCTTAACTTGTATTATCTCTTTATTAACTATAAAATCTTCACTTCTTAAATAAAATTCATGCATAATTCTAATTATTGAAGGAGTAGTGGACAGATTTGACCCTCGACAAGATCGTGACACGTGTGTTACACATCAGAAGCGTCTCAAGTGAATAACAAAATTGACATACCAGCTGACCTATTGCGGGGCTAAGGAGAGAGCTTTTGGCTTTGCCCTGAGTCCACACTCGATCCGAGGTCCTTCTCCGACCTCCATAACTGTCAGGTTCCTCTCTGACTACATCTATTCAGGATCATTCACCCGGATATTCAACTCTGACGGAGCCATTCCACTAGTCGGAGGCTCCGACCCCCACAGTAAAGGCCTTCCTAGAAGACTCTCGCCTCCAAGCTAGATACAGCTCAGCAGTAGGAATTTTCGACTCACGAAGTCTGTTATACCATCAGATTATCCTCACGTTCTAAATGTGTCAACACCCCTACTATAGTGAGGGCAATTTTGAATAGTAGCGGATATCTCTACATATCAATTCTAACAATGGGGCGCTATAATCTGAGCAATTATGAGAAAATCGCAACATGCAAATCATGCAGTTATGGAGATCTGAAATATCAGCGCCGTCAATTTCAATACCGCATGGTATTTATGCATCTGGAGGTCCAGTGAGAGAAGGGATCATATCAGAGAAGTTGTAAACACTATAATATTCTGCAGAATTCAATTTAATGGGGGGCTACAGTGAAATCTCTCCTTTCTCCCCGTGGTATTTCTTAATTTGAATTTTCGCGTAAAAATATTCTGTCTCTACCGGTTTAGTGGTTGAAATCTTCAATTATCACCCAATAATCAAGGTACCCTCTCGTTTATGATGTGAAGCTGACAGTTCGACCAATCCTATCAGAAAATCTCCACCACAGAAATAAAAAATATCAACTTCTCTAAGGAGTCAAAATCATCATACTCAACTCTAGCCCTCTCATAAATCTCTCATTTCATTTTCAGTGCACTGAATCTAGTTCACAACTCCTCTTGCCAAACGGCCCGTAGTGGCTTTTGTCTCCTGAGATCATGAGAACATGATGCTGTTTACATCAACAATGCCGACAGTTGAGGAGACTTTGTGAATTTGTTGGATGTCCTGATCGTAATTATTCCAAGCCGCCAACTTGGAATACCTCTCTCATCATATCATGTCATGTCCATCTTTTAATGGTTACCATCCATTAAGATATTAACCTGTTTGTTCACTAATATATCTCTGTCTCAGTAATTAGAATTTACGTGTTTTGGTTCGGATCGAAACACTTGAGATGGAAGTTGGATGGACAAGAGCACAACTGCAAAATCAAGTATATAGAGATGGTGACAAAATTCTAGCTCAAGCTATTCAATTTATGAAATCAAATTATATAGTGTTAGTGAGATGGTGCCGGATATTCCAAGGTCAATTAAAATAAGTTAAGGAAGAATTAAGACAAGAAATTAATTTGACGACAGAATCTATTTTCATACCTTCCAAATACCCAAAAAAAATAAATCTTAATTCTTTACCTTCCAAACATGTACCCAAATCAATGTTAATTTTGTTAATTTTGTTAAATTTATTCATTTTGGCTTGATCAATCTTCATTTAAAGCCTATTATATCATGTTTAGAAAACTACAACATTTTGACTAAGACATTTCTTTTGATTTCATTCAGATTGGGATCAGATCGACCCGTAAAACTATTGGAGCAATCTAAAACTACGTACAAAGTTAAACTTACATGTAGAACAGTTGGATCGACTGCTAGCTTTACCGGGTGCACCCATTGCCTAGTTCTTCTGGGTCAAAGCGATCGACTGCCAGGTTGATATTGACACTACAACAATATACAAATTAAAAGGCACCTCAATTAACGTCATTTTTTAAGATAAAATGACGTTAAAAATAGATTTAACATCGGTTTCTCAAAAATTCTCATTAAAGCCCACACCGGAAAAAAAAACCCTAAATTCCCTCTCTCTCTCTCTCTCTCTCTCTCTCTCTCGGCCGCTTTCTCCCCTCCCCTCCCCTCCCCTCCGCCACCTCTCCAAAGCCCCCTCGTCCCCTCTTCTGTCCGGCGAGCCTCCCCCGCCCCGATCTCCCCCCTCCCCAAAGAAATCCTCTCCCCTCCACGAGCGAGCCCCCCCCCCCCCCGCGCGACCGCTCTCTCCCTCCTCCGACGAGACCCCTCTGGCAAGGCCCCCTCCGGCGAGCCCTCTCACTCCCCCCTCCGGCGAGGCCACCTCCGGCGAATCTCAAGGTATCACCCTTCTTATTTTCTTATATTTTGTGAAATTGTTGATTTGTGAAATGATAAATTTACAAAAATATGATTTGATGCTAGTTAGATAGTTTAGAAATTTTTGTAAAATTTGTTGAAAAATGCTAACTAGTTAGAAAAAATTGAGAAATTATTTATTTGATGCTAATTGGTGAAAATAGTGAAATTAGTCTGTGTATGCATGCAACACCTCATCCCCGGAATACGTACCAAGATACGTCTCCAGATTTTTCGAGCATATTTTCTTATTTTTCTCGTATTTATTTATGCTCGTATAACGATACTGCTTGATTTGACCTCTCTGGTAGTTTGAATTGACCAATTTCAGTTTCAACCACTGTTTAACAATATTTGAAATTTTTCATGATTTTTCAGAATTTTTCAGAATTATTTTATAAAATCTCTAAAATCGGTATTAATTGATACCGCCGATTGATTCTCGGAAATTTAAATTACAAATGGAGTTAAATTTCTAGAAATTACCTTAATATTTTTTTTAGAATAATATTTACTATCTTAATGCATTTTTTTAATTTTTTCTGAATTTATAAAAATCCAGCCCGATTCGGTGTCGACCGGTATCGATGATTGATTCTAAGATTTTAATTTGAAAATAAAATTAAATTTCTTGAATTCAATTTCACCATGATCCTCAACGTAATATTTTTTATTTTGAGAATTTTGGGGGAGCTTTCTGAAATACTTGATTTTGGGCGTTTTTTTCAGTATTTTTTCAATAATTTTCCGCATCCGCTACTAAACCCGAAGATTCCACCATTCAAATTATTTCTCATTTTTCTTCTAATTCCTTTTTTTTTGCCTTTTCCTTTATTCTTCCTTTTTCCTTTTTTCTTCCTTCTTTTTCCTTCCAACAACTTCTAAACACTTCTACTTACTTCTCCAACATTCTACTACATTCCAAATATCTCCTTCAAAATATCCCAATACACTCATCACTCCTCTCCCATCACCAAGGTCGGCCAAGCCACCTCACCCCTTCACCATTTCACAAAAAAAACCTAACCCTAATCTTTTCCCTTCTTCTTTAAACTCCACCCCAAAGCAACTTTTTTTCCTTCTTCTTTCACCTTCATGCCTCCATCAAAACTCTAAAATCACAAACTCCTCCTTCATCCTCACTAAACTACAACAACACCATCACTATCACTTACAACACTTCACTATCATCTTCTTCCTCTTCCATCTCCATTTAATCCACCACAAACTCCAAAACTCCACCAAAATTCCACCATCTCTAAAACAAAGTTTCCCAATTCGTGAAGGTAATTATGCTTCCCCGATATCTCCATATTTTAAATACTCTCTTATTTCAGTGGGGGGTAGCTATAGATAGTGGCAGATATCTCAGCATACTAATCCTAACAATAAAGCACAGCAATCTGAGCAGTTATGAAAAGACCTAACATATAAATCGTACAGTTATGAAGATTTGAGAAATCAGCACTATCAATTACGCTCCTACAGATTACTTATGCACCTGAGATCCAGGAAGAAAGGAGGCAATAAGGATAGAAGAAATTGTAAACACCATAATATACTACTGAATTCACTGAAATTTCTCAAAAGATAGTGAATTCTCTTTCTCTTTCCCGTGATTTTTCCTAATTTGAGTTTTCAGGTAAAAAACTTTTGTTTCTGTTTGTTGATCGTGCTGACGTCTGAATTCTACTCCTGATTAGATGCCCCCCTCCTTATTTGTGATGTGAGATTGACCGTTCAATTAATTGTATTGAAAAATCTCTACCACAATGCCTTGTGCAATTTGACTAGACACAAGACATCATCTCAGTTTATTGGCATGTGCTTCTGGCCTTCTCTCCTCTGCTTTCCAATGTGAATGACCAAACACAAGCGAGAGTGAAAAGACTCACCACAGAAAAAAATTCGTGGATCTTGTGAAGAAACGGTTGCAATGTTTTGAAATGAACTAGACAAAGGAAGTGACATAAGTAGAGGCCCCCTTCCTCTTTGAAGAATCGCAAGTTGATAAACCCCCAATGAGGTCCAATACAGATAGATAGTTTCTAGAAGTTATTTACTTACTTTTCTGTTTGCAAAAAATTGTCTCACCTTCTTGTCTTTTTCTTTTAATCCTCTTAAATACATAGATTTCATTATTCCATCCTTTAGTTCTTTTTTATCTATTTTCAACACTTAATTATATATCTAAAGATAGCATTTTCTTTTCTCACTATCTATTTCTACCAAGTGATATTAAATTATTTGCTGATGGATTTTTTTTTTTTTTGTTAATTAAGTCGACCGCCGACGGGATTCATCGATGACTTTCAGGAAGCAATCCCGAAATCTGACAGGGGCCACGTGAAAGAGGAAAAAAATAACTTCGTGTGATAATTATCTCCTTACAAAATGTTCACTTTTTATGAGACCTTCTATTTTCACCATCAAAAAAGTGTTAGACTTAGTTTGTTTTAAAGTCTAATTTATTTTGGGCCTAATCAAGTCAATTGGATATTTGCACCCGCCCACTTAACCTATGTTGTTTGACCCAATAAAGAATTGATCAATCCTAAATGGTTTGGGTCTAGACACATTTTCAATTACACTTAGCCATGAGTGTATTTAAATTACAATGTGGACTCATCTCCACGTGTGGAACTCGTGTTATAAATCAAGGGCCTAGATCTATGATGAGTTGAACTAGGGTTTCTTGATGCTATATGAAATACACCTAGAGGGGGGGTGAATAGGTGTAATTGCTAATCTAATGCACTTTTTAAATTTTACTTAAGTGAGTGATGCAACGATCTCTCAAAACACGACTAAGAGCCGAATACCCCTTGCGAGGTTCTGAACTCTTTCCTCCCAATTCCCCTTAAATGGGTTAGAGGTGCGCAATGCAATCGTGTTGTATTGAGGTGTGATCGAACAATTACAATTATGAAATGCTATGATGGAATGCACACAAGTAATATAGCAAGAAAAGTAAACAACACAATATTGCACAAGTAGATGGTTAGTTCACAAGCAAATAAAACAAGGCAATATAAGAGAAATGGAAAGCAAGAAGAACGTCAAGCCAATCGCAAACAAAGTGATTTGTTTCGAGGTTCGAGCCCGTAGCTCTAGTCCCCGCCTTCACCTCCGTGAAGGGTTTCCACTATCCCCGTAGGATCCCGTACAAGAAAGGCCTCCAAAGACCTCAAGCCCGTAGCTTTACACCGTACAAAGAAGTTCCCCTTAGGAACTTGTCTCCACAAGAACAAAAGATTACAAATTTGTGATCTCAACTAGACCACAACACTCTTTCTCTTTTACAAACACTCTCACACTTTTACAACTTCACCTATAGAGAGAATATGAAATTTTTGGCACTATGAAGTGTGGTGAGAAAAGCTTCAGTTGTAGAGTGATATTAGAGATCAAACAACAACTGAAAAACCAAATTGAAAGAATGGAAATGAAAGCTTTAAACTATTTTTCTCTTTCTCTTGAAAACAATGAAAACTTGTAATTTTTTCTTGGTTCATAACTAAGGCCTATTCCCCACTATTTATAGGGAGAGAATAGGTTAAATCCCTGATTTTTTCTGCTGAAAAACTCTGAAAAAGCATCCCAACAACTCCTAAAATCTCTGTTAAAAAGAAAAGAGAAAACAGATTTTCAGAAATTCCCAAAATAGAAAGAGCCGTTGGGCTTGTTGCAGGCCTACCGGTCGACTGCCGGTCGACCGGGTGTCTGCTGGCAAAAGAGCCGTTGTGGCTCCGGTCGACTGCCAGTCGACCGATCTCACAGAAGGAAACACAGTTTCCTTCTATCGGTCGACTGGGCCAGTCGACCGAAAAATACAGAGAGCAGATCACCAAAAATCAGTCGACCGATATTTAGGGTCGGTCGACCGGCAGACATGCACAGCCTCGTGCATGTCTGGCCACAGCAGCCGGTCGACTGATATTTAGGGTCGGTCGACCGGTCTGCCTGGAAAACAGTTTTCTGGGCAGATTTTGAGTTAGAAAAATTTGTAGAAATTCCTTTAAAAATCTTAAGCTAAGAGTTATGCTGAAAATAGTTTATATACATGTATTTAAACAAGTTTTGAAGATATAAGGCTTTGGGTACATGTATGTATAAACTAAGGCATAAACCTAGAAATAAATATTTTGAAAACATAGAAACATACAAAACAAATGTGTGTGCAAATCCTAGAGCCAAATTTCACATATTCTATCTTTACAAAACTAAACTTACAAACTACACAGGTCTTCAAGACTTCAACTTGAGCTATCTTCTCTTGATCTTCAATATTGCAATTTGAGCCCAATTTGACTTGTCTTGAGTCCAATAGCTTGTATATGAGTCCAAAATCTTTGTATATGAGTGAGAGTACTTCTAGTATGATAATAAACCTGAAACACACTTAAACAACAAATGATATTAGTACAAATAACTAATATGTTTTGTAATCATCAAAATACACTAAACATGGGTTGATTGTAACCTTGGGCCAACAATCTCCCCTTTTTGATGATGACAAAACATATGAGTTATTAAACAAATAAAAGAGGAAAAGCTTGAAAAGCTCCCCCTTAAACAATGCTATATATTTAACATGAATATGAGAAACTATGTAAGCATACAAAAATCATTTTTAAAACAATTGAAAAGCTCCCCCTTAAACAATGCTATATATTTAACATGAATATGAGAAACTATGTAAGCATACAAAAATCATTTTTAAAACAAAGTCATCACCATAAATAAGAAACTCAATAAATAAGAAACTCAAACATGAACCAAATATTAAAACAACTAAGAAAACTTAGTATTTCTCCAAACTCATACATTTTTCTCCCCCTTTTTGTCATACATCAAAAAGGGTTAAAACAAAAAAAAATTTAACACATATTAAAAAAAACAAAACAAAACAAACTAAGATACTTTAAGTATCAATTTTACACACATTTAATTCACCACAAATAAAAGAAAATCTTGCATAATCTAAAGGTTTTGTGAAAATATCCGCAAGTTGAAAATCGGTTGAAACAAAATCTATATCAATGTCACCTTTTTCAAAGTGATCTCTAAGAAAATGATATCTAATGTCTATATGTTTGGTTTTACTATGTTGATTAGCATTTTTGGTCATGTGAATAGCACTAGTATTATCACAATAAATCTTAACATGATCAAAATGTAAATCAAAATCGAGAAGAGTATGTTGCATCCAAAGAACTTGTGCACAACAAGCTCCGGCCGCAACATATTCCGCCTCGGCGGTTGAAAGGGCTACACTATTTTGCTTTTTGGAAGACCAAGACACAAGACAATTACCTAAGAATTGGCATGTTCCACTTGTACTCTTCCTATCTACCCTACAACCGGCATAGTCGGCATCCGAATAACTAGACATGGTAAATTGGTTAGTTTTGGATACCACAAACCTAAATCAATTGTGCCCTTAAGATACCTAATTATGCGTTTTACCGCAATTAAGTGTGATTCCTTAGGACATGATTGAAAACGTGCACATAAACATACGGAAAACATTATATCCGGCCTACTAGCCGTAAGATAAAGTAAACTACCAATCATGCTACGAAATAATTTGATGTCTACTTCCTTACCTTGTTCATCCTTGTCAAGTTTTGTAGTGGTTGCCATGGGAGTCTTTGCTACTTTGGATCCTTCAAGCCCGAACCTCTTGATGAGTTCTTTGGTGTACTTGGCTTGGTTGATGAATGTCCCATCACTACGTTGCTTGATTTGAAGTCCAAGAAAGAAGTTGAGCTCCCCCATCATAGACATCTCAAATTCCCTTTTCATGCATGATTCAAAATTCTTGCAAAGAGAAACATTAGTAGATCCAAAAATAATGTCATCAACATAAATTTGAACTATGAGGATATCTTGATCTACATGTTTGGTAAATAATGTTTTATCAACTTTTCCTTTCTTAAAATCATTTGAAAGCAAAAATGAAGACAATCTTTCATACCAAGCCCTAGGGGCTTGTTTCAAACCATATAGAGCTTTATCTAATTTATAAACATAATTAGGGTGTGTAGGATCAACAAACCCGGGGGGTTGTTCAACATACACCTCCTCATCAATATAACCATTAAGAAAAGCACTCTTTACATCCATTTGAAATAACTTAAAATCTTTAAATGAGGCATATGCTAAGGTCATCCGTATGGCTTCGAGCCGTGCTACGGGTGCAAAGGTTTCTTCAAAATCAATCCCTTCGATTTGAGTGTAACCTTGGGCAACTAACCTAGCCTTGTTTCTAACTACATTACCCGATTCATCCAACTTGTTCTTAAAGATCCATTTAGTGCCAATAGTTGGTCTATCTTGGGGCCTAGGAACAAGGTGCCAAACTTGGTTGCGCTCAAATTGATTGAGCTCCTCTTGCATGGCAAGCAACCAATATGAATCGGCCTCGGCCTCGAGGACATTTTTAGGTTCTATGTGTGAAATAAAAGCATAATTACCACAAAAATCTTGAATCTTAGAGCGAGTGGTTACCCCTTTTGATACTTCACCTATGACGAGGTCCTTGGGATGATGAGGATTGAATCTCCAATCCTTTGGTAGTGGTTGAGAAGGCTCCTCTTCATTTGCTTGATGTTCATTTCCTTGAGCCTCTTCCACTTTGGCTTCACTTCCATCACCATCCTTTGGCTTGTCTCCCATGGTAGAAGCATCCTCTAAGGTCACTTTCTCCAAGCCTTCATCTAAAGCATCAATTTCTACACAATTCTTAACAAACTTGTTAGATTCCTCAAATTTAACATGAATAGATTCCTCAATAGTCAAAGTTGACCTATTGAAGACTCTATAAGCCTTACTAGTATTTGAGTAACCTACAAAAATAGCCTCATATGATCTAGCATCAAATTTTCCCAAATTAATATTTGTATTTAAAACAAAACATTTGCAACCAAACACTTTGAAATAAGAAACATTAGGTTTTCTAGAAAAATACATCTCATAAGAAGTCTTAGTAGTATTTTACATAGGAAAACACGATTTGCAATGTAACATGAAGTATGAACGGCCTCGGCCCACAAATAATGTGGTAGAGCATATTCATTTAACATAGTCCTAGCCATCTCTTGCAAAGTACGATTTTTCCGCTCAACTACTCCATTTTGTTGTGGAGTTCTAGGACAAGAAAGTTCATGTTTTATTCCATGTTCCTCACAAAAAGCGGTAAAGGGAAGGTTAATGAACTCACCTCCTCTATCACTTCTTATTTTAATTATTGAGGAGTCATTTTCCTTTTCAACTCTTTTCTTAAAGGCTTGAAAATATGAAAAGGTTTGACTTTTATGTTCAAGAAAATAAACCCAAGTAAAACGCGAAAAATCATCTACTAAAACATAAGCAAATCTACTCCCACTTAAACTTTTGGTTTGTGTAGGGCCAAATAAATCCATGTGGATTAGCTCTAATGGACGTGATGACATGATATCCTTAATTGATTTGAATGAGGACTTAGTTTGTTTCCCAAATTGACATGCGTCACAAACTCGGTTCTTTTCAAAGTTCAATGAAGGAATACCCTTCACCATTTCCTTAGAGTTAAGCCTAGAAATATGGTCAAATGAAACGTGGCCTAATCTCCTATGCCACAACCAAGAGTCGTCATCGAGGGCTTTTAAACAAGTAATATTACAAGACATATTTAACATATCAATCATGTAAACATTGCTTTCACGAAAACCGGAAAATACACAAACATTAGAAGTTCTATCAATCACTTTACAAGAAACATTATCAAAAACAACATCAAAACCTTTATCACAAAGTTGACTAACACTCAAGAGATTATGCTTGAGGCCATCAACTAAAACTACATTTTCTATTAAAGGAGAGGTGCCAAGTTTTACATTACCAATACCGATGATTTTACCCTTGGCGTCATCTCCGAAGGTGACGGTGCCACCTTCATGATATCTTGATAGGGTTGCAAAGTTGTTGATGTCCCAAGTCATGTGCCTTGAGCAACCGCTATCAAGATACCACAAACCTCTACGTCGTTGGGCTTTGGAAAGTACCTATATCATTTAAAACAATAGTTGATTTTGGTACCCAAACTTTCTTGGGTCCTTGAAAGTTAGTGTTACGAACCCAAACATTATGATGTGATGCACTTAGTCTATCATAGCAAAAATTAGCTAAGTGTCCTTTCCTTCCACAATGTGAGCATGTGTACACTTTTCTATACATGAATGCATGATGTGTATGTGTAGTAGTGTGAGCATGCTTTTGGGTTTGCCATGTTGTTTAGGTTGTGTAGCATGAACATGAACATGAGCATGAGCATTTTTCTTTGGGGCTTGTTTCTTAGGAAACATAGCCTCAATCTTCTTTTTATCAAATTCACTACACTTTTTCAAAACAACATCTAATGAGTCTAATCTTTCCTTAAGCATGGCAATCTCATTAGAATCAATTAGTGGGGCCTTACCCTTGCAAGAAGTCTTATATTTTTCAAAATCATTTTTAGTAGTGGTCAAGGTGGAAACTAAATTATCCTTTTTTTGTAAGATTTACAACTTGAATACTAAGTGATTCATTATCCTTTTCATTTTCAAATACTTTTTCTTCATGAAATCATAATTTGAGAGAGTTCCATAAATGCTTCACTTAACTCATCCATGGATAAATCTTCATCAAGAAAAGTTGGGGGGGTTACCTTGCTTGTGCTCTCATTTGCCATGAAGCACATATTGGCGGTGTCAATCTCCTCCTCGGATTCACTTTCGTCATCCCATGTTGCTTTCATAGCCTTTTTCTTGTATGGCTTCTTGGATGAAGATGGCTTTACTTTGTCCGGACACTCCGCTACTATGTGTCCCGGCTTTTGGCAATTAAAGCAAATGATCTTCCTTTCTTCCTTGCCTCCTTGCCATCTCCTTCTTCCTTGGAACTTTGCCTTGTTGTACATCCTCCGGACATTTTTGACTAGAAGTGAGAGCTCCTCGTCATCTTCTTCTTCGTCATCTTCGTCGGAGTAGGTAGCATGACTTTTGAAGGCAATGGTCTTCTTTTTGGTAGGTGCCATGTCCTCTCTTGCCTTTCTCTCCATCTCATGGGTCTTCAAGTTACCAATGAGTCCAATGAGCTCAATCTCATCTTTGTCATTGAGTTCCTTCAATGTTGTAGCTTTCACTTCCCATGATGGAGGGAGAGCCCGGATGATCTTTCTCACCCTTTGGTCATTGTTGATTTCTTCACCTAGAGAAGCAAGACCATTAGTAATCTTTGTAAACTTAGTAACCATATCATCTATGGTTTCATTCTCTTGCATGCAAAAATTTTCATATTGGGACCGAAGAAGGTCTATCTTGGCCCTCTTCACTTGTGATGTCCCCTCATGTGTTACTAGCAAATGGGTCCAAATCTCATAGGCGGATTTGCAATGGATGACTCTAGCTATGTCATCATCATTGAGGGCTTGTAGGAGTGCATAATGAGCCCTAGCATTGGCATCAAACTCTTTGGTCTCAATTTCGGACCAAGTAGATTCATCACCGGGGGGTACACTAAATTGTTTAGTCACGGCCTTTGCAACTCGACTACCTAGAGATTACAAGAACACGGTCATCTTAACCTTCCATATGGGAAAGTTAAGTCCATCAAACTTAGGTGGGGTCTTAATTCCATCGGCCATGTTTACTATGTGGAAATGAATGAAGTGATTAGCAATATAAGGATCTCTCTAAGGTTGTTAAGCCAAATCCTAGAGTCCAAGCTCTGATACCAATTGAAATACACCTAGAGGGGGGGTGAATAGGTGTAATTGCTAATCTAATGCACTTTTTAAATTTTACTTAAGTGAGTGATGCAACGATCTCTCAAAACACGACTAAGAGCCGAATACCCCTTGCGAGGTTCTGAACTCTTTCCTCCCAATTCCCCTTAAATGGGTTAGAGGTGCGCAATGCAATCGTGTTGTATTGAGGTGTGATCGAACAATTACAATTATGAAATGCTATGATGGAATGCACACAAGTAATATAGCAAGAAAAGTATACAACACAATATTGCACAAGTAGATGGTTAGTTCACAAGCAAATAAAACAAGGCAATATAAGAGAAATGGAAAGCAAGAAGAACGTCAAGCCAATCGCAAACAAAGTGATTTGTTTCGAGGTTCGAGCCCGTAGCTCTAGTCCCCGCCTTCACCTCCGTGAAGGGTTTCCACTATCCCCGTAGGATCCCGTACAAGAAAGGCCTCCAAAGACCTCAAGCCCGTAGCTTTACACCGTACAAAGAAGTTCCCCTTAGGAACTTGTCTCCACAAGAACAAAAGATTACAAATTTGTGATCTCAACTAGACCACAACACTCTTTCTCTTTTACAAACACTCTCACACTTTTACAACTTCACCTATAGAGAGAATATGAAATTTTTGGCACTATGAAGTGTGGTGAGAAAAGCTTCAGTTGTAGAGTGATATTAGAGATCAAACAACAACTGAAAAACCAAATTGAAAGAATGGAAATGAAAGCTTTAAACTATTTTTCTCTTTCTCTTGAAAACAATGAAAACTTGTAATTTTTTCTTGGTTCATAACTAAGGCCTATTCCCCACTATTTATAGGGAGAGAATAGGTTAAATCCCTGATTTTTTCTGCTGAAAAACTCTGAAAAAGCATCCCAACAACTCCTAAAATCTCTGTTAAAAAGAAAAGAGAAAACAGATTTTCAGAAATTCCCAAAATAGAAAGAGCCGTTGGGCTTGTTGCAGGCCTACCGGTCGACTGCCGGTCGACCGGGTGTCTGCTGGCAAAAGAGCCGTTGTGGCTCCGGTCGACTGCCAGTCGACCGATCTCACAGAAGGAAACACAGTTTCCTTCTATCGGTCGACTGGGCCAGTCGACCGAAAAATACAGAGAGCAGATCACCAAAAATCAGTCGACCGATATTTAGGGTCGGTCGACCGGCAGACATGCACAGCCTCGTGCATGTCTGGCCACAGCAGCCGGTCGACTGATATTTAGGGTCGGTCGACCGGTCTGCCTGAAAACAGTTTTCTGGGCAGATTTTGAGTTAGAAAAATTTGTAGAAATTCCTTTAAAAATCTTAAGCTAAGAGTTATGCTGAAAATAGTTTATATACATGTATTTAAACAAGTTTTGAAGATATAAGGCTTTGGGTACATGTATGTATAAACTAAGGCATAAACCTAGAAATAAATATTTTGAAAACATAGAAACATACAAAACAAATGTGTGTGCAAATCCTAGAGCCAAATTTCACATATTCTATCTTTACAAAACTAAACTTACAAACTACACAGGTCTTCAAGACTTCAACTTGAGCTATCTTCTCTTGATCTTCAATATTGCAATTTGAGCCCAATTTGACTTGTCTTGAGTCCAATAGCTTGTATATGAGTCCAAAATCTTTGTATATGAGTGAGAGTACTTCTAGTATGATAATAAACCTGAAACACACTTAAACAACAAATGATATTAGTACAAATAACTAATATGTTTTGTAATCATCAAAATACACTAAACATGGGTTGATTGTAACCTTGGGCCAACACTATATATAACATGAGTAGGGTTCCCTCTCCACTAACAACAATAATCATCTCTCTCTTGGAGGCCTCTCATCTCCTCTAAGAATAAAGAAGAGAAGTTGGTGGCTGGAGAGAAGAATCCTCTCCCTCAACTCCGGCGTCTTCGAGATCGTGCAATCTTCGGCATCCACGTGATAGAATCAGGTATGCCTAAAACCCTCCTTCCCTTTGATCATGATAAAGAAGCTTACAGTATATGTGTAGATCTTGTATGAAATAAATTTTAGATCAACAATTGGTATCAGAGTCTCCTCTTTATCGGATCATCGGGATATAAAGTAAAAAATCTTTTGATCTCGATTTATGGAAAATTATGAATCTCTTTATTTAATTCAATAAAGATTATTTTTTGTGTCTCAAGTAATTGAATTAAATTGGAGATGATTAAATTAAATTCATGTATATATTTTTTATGATTTAAATCTGTGTGTTATTATTTTTTTTGATTCTTTAAAAAAAAAAAAATTGCATCTGTGTGGACGCATGCATGCAAGACTTGCATGCATGCGGCCAGATTTTTCAAAAAAAATAAAATAAAAAATAATAATGGGGTTGTTAGATGCATGCGCTGGCAGCGCATGCATCATGAAGGAGTTTTCAAATTTAAAAAAAAAAAATTGACATGGCCTGCATGCACATGTAAGGCAGACGGATGGCTCGTTGTGAAGAATAATTTGAAAAAAAAAGAAAAGAAAAAGAATTTGGTTAATTATTTAGGGTTTCTTTGATCTGGGATTGTGAGATTGATTATGATTGGATTTTTTAATATAGATACAAAATTTAAATCTAATAAGGAAACTCATTTAATCTATTCTTAATTGGTCTCACATTAGTGTTTATTAGGTGTTATTCAGTTTATTTAAACCCGGCCCAATAAGAAAGAAAACCAATAACTTAACCATTGCGGGTCGGGTCTGATTCAGACTCGATAAGCACTGCAAACCGTTTTGCCAATAGAAACTTCAATTAGCCGTTACGGGCTCATACGACCTCTGTTTTGGGCATGTAAACAGCCGTTTCGAAGCTCTTGACGAGCACTACAGTATTAAAGGAACTATACATGACAAAACAGTAATTAATTAACATAAAGAAGGCATTGAAGTGTTTGTTTATCATGATTATGTGTACCCTTACATGCTTGGGCTTCATTATTATTTATATTATTGCTTATATTATATAGCATGATGAATATTGATGTTTACTACAGTTAATAACACAGATAAAGATATATACATGTTCAAGCTAAAAAATTTATAAAAGAGCTTATTTAATTGCGTATGTAGTTCATGCGGACAATAGTCGGCCCAAAGGAAGACTATTGTTTGACCGAATTATGTACGGCGTCGATACTTGATGTGGGTAATGCAAGTGGGAGAACCTTGATGTGTGGTAATCGGCCCAAAGGAAGGTTATCACACTATTAGCCCATATTGTATTACCCTCATCAACTAGTCCGATGGCGGAACAAGAATTCAGATGCATAAATTTGTGTGGCCCATGCGTGTGGCAATCGGCCCAAAGGAAAGCTGTCATTATAGCCGGGTCATTACATATATTATATGGCCAATATAGATTACTTAAACTTTGGGATCAATCTTATAAAGTGACAGTCGGCCTAAAGGAAGGCTGTTCTCTTACATAGGACCTAAACTTTAGGATATCTATATTGGGCCAGTACAGTGTTGGCATGTAGAGACACAACTTGTTCTGAAAGTTTAACCGGCAACTCTATCGGTTAAACTGGTTGCATTTTCTGAAATTCATTTTTTATGGCTATTACAGTAGAATTTTATTAAATGCAATGTATATGTTAAATTGATGAGAAATTGTACACTTATTTAGTTTAAATTAAATGGTACAAACTTTAAGAGTGGTAAGACCACGTAAATGATCGTTCTTGAATTCATGCACCTAGAGTACACCTTAAAGATTGATGGATCTCTACTATCACTAATAAAAGTTCAGTAAAGAAAATGTCAATTATGGTAAGTGGGAGAGATCTTACAAGATGTGTCTAATGGTCATAAAGTATACTATTCCTATAACTATTAGGGGTTCTATCCCTGATAAAGTCAGTGCTCACTAAGCATCCAGGGTAAACTTCTAATAAGAAAAGAAAAAGTGAAACTAAAGGGAGGAACATAAGCACTACTACTGTAGCTGATCCTAAGTGGCAAAGGTGCAGGAAAAGTAGCCTAAGGTCATTGAATGCTTCTTCTGCAAGAAAGTAAGCCACCTCAAGTAGGAATGCATAAATTATCAGAAATGGCTATTTAGCGGGTATATCTCATATTTATATTGTTCTGAGATTAATTTAGCTTTAGTGCCACTTCATAAATGATGGATAGATAATTCACATAAGCGATCCAATGCGGAACTTTCAAACCCAAAGGAGGCCCAGCACAGCTGAGTGATACGTATACATGGGTGATGGAAATAAAGTTGCAATTAAAATTGTTGAGTTTGTGGGCTTAAATTAGATTCTGGTTTTTGGTTTTAGATTTGGATGAGACTTTATATGTGCCGTCCTTTTAGGCGGAATCATATTTCTATTTCATTTGTTAGACAGATTTAGTTTTACTGTCACTCTTGATAATGAAATGCTTAGTCTATTTTTTTTCAAATCTAAAGTTGTTGGTTCTAGAATTCTGATTGATGGATATATAAATGAAACTTAATGCTTTATATTGAATCTCTATATGTGAATAGCCTAGGCACTAAGCGAATATTAATTAAAGAAATATTAGGAAGTTAGGTACTAAACAGAGTTCAGGATGTCTTAAATTTGGTGAATATATAGACATTTGTGATCCATTCCCTATAACTTCTTGGAATGGTCATGAATATTTCATCACTTTTACAGACAATTACTCTCGTTATGGGTACCTATACTTGTTCCATGAGAAATCCCAATCATTGGACATGTTTAAAGTCGTTAGATCTGATCGTGATGGTGAGTACTATGACAGATATGACGAATCAGGTAAATGTCTAAAATCATTTGTCAATTTCTAAAAGAGTGGTATTGTCGCTTAGTACACCATATCAGGGACATCTCGTCAAAATGGTATTGCTAAGAGATAAAATCACACACTAAAGGATATGGTTGGGAGTATGATAGCTCACACTACTCTACCAAAGTCATTATATAGTGAAGCCTTAAAGATGGTTGTCACCTCCTTAATAGAATGCCTAGCAAAACAGTAACTAAAAACCCTATATGAGTTATGGACTGGGAAATCTCACAGTATTAGGCATCTACATGTTTGGGGTTGTCCAGAAGAAGCTCGGCCATATATACCATATGAGAAGAAGTTGGACTCAAGGACAGTTAGCTGTTTATTCGTAGGGTATTCTGAGAGGTATAAAGGCTTTAAGTTTTATTGTCCCTCCACTAAGAATATAAAGACGGATTGCTAAATTTTTTGAGAATATTCAGAACAGTGGGAGTCAACTACATAAAGATTTCATATTTAAGAAAGAACATATTGTTATACCCATGACAAATTGTTCTAAATGATAAAGTAGTTGTTCCACTTCAAGATGAAAAATACAGTTGCATCCTTACAAGGTACATATACAGTTCATCCTGAAGTAGATCACGCTGGTGAGGTAGAAACTGAAAATTCTCAATCACAAGTGCCAAGGAGATCAACTAGGAAGAGGAGATCAGTCATTACAAATGACTATATAGTTTATCTCCAATAGCATGAGTTTGACATAAGGCTAGAGGATGACCCCACATCCTTAAATGAGGCCAAACTCAGCATTCACTCCAGTAAGTGGTCAAATGCTATGAAAGATGAGTTAAAATCCATAAAGGACAATGATGTTTGGGATTTAGTAAGAGTTGCCTAAAGGAAAGAAACCGATTGGTTGTAAATGAGTATTCAAAACCAAGCGGGATTCGAAAGGTAATGTCAAAAGGTATAAGGCACATCTTGTCACAAAGGGATTCACTCAAGGAGAGGGCATTGACTATAAGGAGACTTTCTCTCTGATTTTCATGAAGCATTCTTTTAGGATTATTATGGCGCTGGTGGCTCACTTTGACCTAGAGTTATACCAAATGGATGTTAAGATTGCCTTTCTTAATGGTAGCATTAAGAAGGAAATCTGTATGGTGCAACCAGAAAGTTTTAAAGTGAAGGTTTTATAATATTTGGTTTGCAAATAAAGAAATTCATTTATGGTTTAAAGCAAGCATCCCGTCAATAGTATTTGAAATTTGATCAAGTAATCTCCGATTTTGATTTTAAGGAAAATATAGTTGATCAATGTATTTACCATAAATTTAAAGAGAGTAGATTTATATTTCTTGTGCTATATGTGGATGACATTCTATTAGCAAGTAACGATATAGATCTTCTACTTGAGATCAAGAGTTTTCTCTCAAAGAATTTTGAGATGAAAGATCTTGGAGACACATCTTTTGTGATAGGCATCCAGATTCAACGTGACAGGACACGTGGAATATTAGGTTTATCACAAAAGGCCTATATCGATAAGGTGCTAGATAGATATGACATGAAGAATTGCTCTAAGGGAGATAAATTAAGTCTACCCTAATGTCCCAAGAACGATCTGCAGAAAGAGCGAATGAAAGACATTCCAAATACATAGGCGGTTGGATGTCTGATGTATGCTCAAGTTTGTACCTGTCCAGACATAGCATATACCATTGAGAAACTTAGCAAATATTTGATCAATCCTGGGATTGATCACTGAAAGACTACCAAGAAGGTAATGCGATATCAATAAAAGACTACATGAAATCTGATCAGTTGCAGCTGATTGGATACACAGATTTAGATTATGCTGGATGTATCGACAATAGGAAGTCCACTTTATTTTACATTTTCCTTATTGTAGGAAGATGGTGGATTTAGTTGAGAGGCCATTACAGCTACACTGTGACAATAAGAGCTATAAAGCTCTACTGCAATAGTGACAAGAGTTCAGCAAAGTCGAAGCATATCGACATCAAGTTTCTTGTCATCAATGATAAAGTTCAGAATCATATTTTGTTTGTTTGATAGTGATGACACTATTCTTAACATTACAGATCCACTCATTAAAGGACTTTTACCTAAAGTATTCTTAGAGCATATTGCTCATATGGGGATGACTAGTCATTATGATATCCTGATTTTGTGGTAGTGGATAATTTTATGTAACAGACATTATTTCTAAGTGCACTTTATGGATATTTGTTGATTCTGATAAATAAATTTATAACTGCTTTTCCTAAAGTTTACTTTTGCGCATTTGAGTTTGTTAAATTAGCAGTTAGACTCGTTGGAGTCATAAAGTCAGACTCGTTGGAGTCATAAAGTGGAAGCCAGTTGGAATTGTACCTTATTTGATCAGAGGACATTTCCATGCCACACGTCCACATTTGATTTATGTCGTCAGGGGTTCTGAAACTTGTGATGTGGAAGGTCCTACCTCGATTATACAGAAGGTAACGATCGCCATGTTCGGTGGCAGGTCTCTTAATGGACCAGATTGTTTTGAAACGTGGTTTGTGTAACGCCCCGATCCCGGTGATACGGGGACGTCACTGCAACGTATATACGTAGGTCAGAACTACCCTCCCGTATATACGCTAAGCATCAGTACAAACAAGAATCAGAGTACGGAAGCAAATGGTGCATTATACATTCCAACACATATATACGATTACAGAATTATCACCAGAGTGATTACAATATTACATGAATATCATATCACTAATATGCGCAAATGCGAGAGTACAAGGAATATACATAAATGAACAGTATAAAAAGGAGCTCGCATACAAGTATGCAAGGAACTGTACAAGTGAAAAGTATAAAAGAGCACTCACGAGTTTGCTAAGGGAAAACTCGAGAGGCACAAAGGGGGTCTGGAAGGATGTGGCTCTGGACGGTCGGCTGGAGATCCACGCTACCGCTGCGCCACTCTGAGCAGCGAAGGGGTAAATCCACTCGCTCCAAGCTCCAAGACCTGGACGTGAGAATCCAGGGGAGTCAAATGATACTCCCCAGGCGAGTGTAGAAGCAAAACCAAGTGGTGAAGCAGGGTGAGCACAATAATGCATATATCAAGTGGGAATACTCAGGAGGCAGATAGGATAGAGCAGGTAAGAATAGATATGGCATGATAATCATAAAACAGGAAATCAGAATAAAACCAAGGACGAGCTACAAAGTAGTCATATCATAATACTCATAAAACATGAAATCCGATATAAAGTCCGGGAAAAGCAAATACGGTAAGGCACATCACGGATTCATAGCTATTTAAGATGCAGGCTTGGTATGCGTCCCATTCCACATACCTCTACTTACAACTTAAAGAGCCGATTATTATGACACTTTATTATTACTCGTCTAACCCATATATCTAGGTATGTGGCTCGGTGTACGGCCAACTCACATACATCCATATATAAGCAAGTCGAGGTTGTTAACGGAAGCCGATGGAGAACTGATAACACTTCTTATAGTAGTTTCCATTCACCTGGAAACAGTTTTGGAGGTCAAAAATCCCCCTATTCAGTAAACAGATTCACTACCGCCAGTATATATATATATACATATATATACTTATATTACACCTACTATAAGCAAGGTATCATTCCGGCATCCATCACTTCCTCCCATACCCATACAAGTTGTCCTTTTTATAGCTTATTAGGTAATTATCAATTTACGGGGAAAATAGGAAATGGACATGATCAGGAATCAGGAGTACATAAACAATATATAGTCAGGTCACTGCATGTAAAGCAGGAAAACAAGTCACTGATCATGATACAGAATAACAAGTCAAATCCCCGTAAAGATGACAATCACAAGTCAAGTATATCATGCTGGGTATAAAGTGATAGCATGATAGGATGGTGATATATAACAAGTAACCAATCATGATATGAGATGGAGAATAGTCAGGGTAAGTCAAGGTACAACATAAAGGTCTTGCCAAATAGTGGCATGGCAGGTGGTTAGATGATAACACAGTTGCCAAGTGATATACATATGATAAATGGTAGCACATACTGACAGGTCTAAAATAATGCCAAGTGGTAATGTAAAAGCAATGGTCCAAAGTCCAACAAGTCCAATGACCACGAAGGGTCGGCCACGCATAGCATAAAGCAATAAAAGATATAAAGCATGAAATACAATACATGAAAACTAGAGCGAGAATACTATCATAATCAATGGAATGGTAAAGCAAGAGGGTAGCGAGTGAGAACACTCGCCTGAGTCACCAATATACCGAAAGAGCCGAAATCCACGGAAGCTTGGGATGCGCCACAAAACCAATGGAGTGGTTGATGATGAAGAAGAAGGTGGAGCCTTGGTGGAGTTGTTGTTGACCTTGTGGTGGAGTTGAAGACCTGGTGGCTTCCATGGAGATGAAGGAGGAAGAAGATGAAGTTGAGAAGTTGGAGGAGTTGTGGTGGTGGAGATGAAGGAAAGGGTGGAGGATTTGGCTCTTGGTGAAGAGAAGTGAGGAGAAGTAAAAAAGAAATGAAATGTAAAAGGAAAAGTATTTATGGGATTTTGGATTTGTAAAGGTGTTGCAATTAAATAAAAGGGGAGGGCTTAATTGCAAAGTGGAGGATGAGGTGTTCTCCTTGGCCAATAGGAGCTTGCCAAGTTAGGGGGTGAGGTGGAGATTTGTGTGGTGGAGATTGATGGAAGTGTGTGGAAGGTGGTGAGGTGGAGATGATGAGGTGGAGATATATGTGGTGGAGAAAAATAGAAGTGTGTGGAAGGTTGGAGGAAACTTAGGGAGGAAGAAAAGAATAAAGGAAAAGGAAAAATGGAAAAGAAATTGAAAAGAGAAGAAATTCTCTTGGTCTCCAAAAATGAAAATATCGGAAACACAGATTCCCGAGTTAAAGTCGAGTATGCGGGAAAACATTTCGGAAAATACCGAAATCGTCCGAAATTCAAGTATCTCGGAACGACCCGAAATAAATATCAAAAATCAATAATATAATACTAAGTATCATAGTGAAATCCGTTTTAAGAAATACTTTATAGTTTTAAAGATAAAAATCCCGGAATCAGTTACCTACCGACTCCGAAAGAATTTTCATAAAATCATAAAATCCTCAGAAAAAGTATTTAAGTAAGAAATGTGATTCTAAGAATTAAAGTCTAAAGGACCATCTAGAAATTCCTAGCTGTGTGTGAATTAAAAATCCTGGAATCGGTTATCTACCGACTCCGGTGGAATATCCATAAATTCGTAAAATCTTTAGAAAAAGGATTTAGGTAGGAAATATTACTCTAAGAAGAATCGTCTAAAGACTCTTCGAGAAATTCCAAGCGGTTTGCGAATTAAAAATCCGGGAAGCGGTCAGCGACACTGGCCGACACCGGTTTTGAAGAATTTCATTTTAATTCCGAAAAAATCCAGAAAATCATAGAAAATATATAATAATGGAAAATAATATTTAAAACTAAAATCGGTCAAATCTAATCACCGAAAATACCAAATCGAATAATATACTATAATCGAGTTCCTGGTTCGGACTGGGACTGACTCCGAGTCCAGAATCCAAATCCAAGACAAAACAATCATATAAGGAATTCATAAAGCAAAACAATTACAGGAAACAAATCGAAAAAATACGATCGGAAAATCTGAATACGCAACTAAGTACGTATTCCGGGAACGGGGTATTACAATCCACCCACCTTACAAAAAATTGCGTCCTCGCAATTTCGTTAAGGGGTAAATTGAATACAAAGGGGACAGCGGTGGAATCTATACCAATTAAGATATGAAGCACTATAGGTAGGGCTCTCAAGTCAACTGAATAATAATCATACTCTGCATTTCCGGCTGATGATGTCGTGGCTGTGTAATAAATCTTTAGAATAATGCTGAATAATACTGATGATGTCGTGGCTGTGAAATAAAGAAAACCCCGAAAATCCTGAGCATAATAAAGAAGACCGATAATTAAGAATCCCGAATGCTGTCTTCTGAAAGATAGCCAGATCAAGATCGATCTGGAGAATACCAAGCTTCATAGAATTGGCCGAAGAGATCACATAATAGCTTCCTTCTGAACCAGCCACTACCTCTCTAGTCTAGTCATATCTTAAAATAGTATAAGGCTTCATAAAACCAAAACAGGGAAAAGGATAGGAAGAATTAGGAATCAAAGGAAAAGATAGTCAAGGAGGGATTTGAAATCAAAGGAAAGATAGTCAAGAAATAGATAACTCTGCACTTGCAGTTGGAATGTATAACCAAGACTCATGTATTCCAGTTGCAAATCTCTTTACCATTGATTTGCCGTCTGGACGTACTGAGGAAGTTAGAGCCTAAGCTCTGATACCAACCTGTAACGCCCCGATCCCGGTGATACGGGGACGTCACTGCAACGTATATACGTAGGTCAGAACTACCCTCCCGTATATACGCTAAGCATCAGTACAAACAAGAATCAGAGTACGGAAGCAAATGGTGCATTATACATTCTAACACATATATACGATTACAGAATTATCACCAGAGTGATTACAATATTACATGAATATCATATCACTAATATGCGCAAATGCGAGAGTACAAGGAATATACATAAATGAACAGTATAAAAAGGAGCTCGCATACAAGTATGCAAGGAACTGTACAAGTGAAAAGTATAAAAGAGCACTCACGAGTTTGCTAAGGGAAAACTCGAGAGGCACAAAGGGGGTCTGGAAGGATGTGGCTCTGGACGGTCGGCTGGAGATCCACGCTACCGCTGCGCCACTCTGAGCAGCGAAGGGGTAAATCCACTCGCTCCAAGCTCCAAGACCTGGACGTGAGAATCCAGGGGAGTCAAATGATACTCCCCAGGCGAGTGTAGAAGCAAAACCAAGTGGTGAAGCAGGGTGAGCACAATAATGCATATATCAAGTGGGAATACTCAGGAGGCAGATAGGATAGAGCAGGTAAGAATAGATATGGCATGATAATCATAAAACAGGAAATCAGAATAAAACCAAGGACGAGCTACAAAGTAGTCATATCATAATACTCATAAAACATGAAATCCGATATAAAGTCCGGGAAAAGCAAATACGGTAAGGCACATCACGGATTCATAGCTATTTAAGATGCAGGCTTTGGTATGCGTCCCATTCCACATACCTCTACTTACAACTTAAAGAGCCGATTATTATGACACTTTATTATTACTCGTCTAACCCATATATCTAGGTATGTGGCTCGGTGTACGGCCAACTCACATACATCCATATATAAGCAAGTCGAGGTTGTTAACGGAAGCCGATGGAGAACTGATAACACTTCTTATAGTAGTTTCCATTCACCTGGAAACAGTTTTGGAGGTCAAAAATCCCCCTATTCAGTAAACAGATTCACTACCGCCAGTATATATATATATACATATATATATACTTATATTACACCTACTATAAGCAAGGTATCATTCCGGCATCCATCACTTCCTCCCATACCCATACAAGTTGTCCTTTTTATAGCTTATTAGGTAATTATCAATTTACGGGGAAAATAGGAAATGGACATGATCAGGAATCAGGAGTACATAAACAATATATAGTCAGGTCACTGCATGTAAAGCAGGAAAACAAGTCACTGATCATGATACAGAATAACAAGTCAAATCCCCGTAAAGATGACAATCACAAGTCAAGTATATCATGCTGGGTATAAAGTGATAGCATGATAGGATGGTGATATATAACAAGTAACCAATCATGATATGAGATGGAGAATAGTCAGGGTAAGTCAAGGTACAACATAAAGGTCTTGCCAAATAGTGGCATGGCAGGTGGTTAGATGATAACACAGTTGCCAAGTGATATACATATGATAAATGGTTGCACATACTGACAGGTCTAAAATAATGCCAAGTGGTAATGTAAAAGCAATGGTCCAAAGTCCAACAAGTCCAATGACCACGAAGGGTCGGCCACGCATAGCATAAAGCAATAAAAGATATAAAGCATGAAATACAATACATGAAGACTAGAGCGAGAATACTATCATAATCAATGGAATGGTAAAGCAAGAGGGTAGCGAGTGAGAACACTCGCCTGAGTCACCAATATACCGAAAGAGCCGAAATCCACGGAAGCTTGGGATGCGCCACAAAACCAATGGAGTGGTTGATGATGAAGAAGAAGGTGGAGCCTTGGTGGAGTTGTTGTTGACCTTGTGGTGGAGTTGAAGACCTTGGTGGCTTCCATGGAGATGAAGGAGGAAGAAGATGAAGTTGAGAAGTTGGAGGAGTTGTGGTGGTGGAGATGAAGGAAAGGGTGGAGGATTTGGCTCTTGGTGAAGAGAAGTGAGGAGAAGTAAAAAAGAAATGAAATGTAAAAGGAAAAGTATTTATGGGATTTTGGATTTGTAAAGGTGTTGCAATTAAATAAAAGGGGAGGGCTTAATTGCAAAGTGGAGGATGAGGTGTTCTCCTTGGCCAATAGGAGCTTGCCAAGTTAGGGGGTGAGGTGGAGATTGTGTGGTGGAGATTGATGGAAGTGTGTGGAAGGTGGTGAGGTGGAGATGATGAGGTGGAGATATATGTGGTGGAGAAAAATAGAAGTGTGTGGAAGGTTGGAGGAAACTTAGGGAGGAAGAAAAGAATAAAGGAAAAGGAAAAATGGAAAAGAAATTGAAAAGAGAAGAAATTCTCTTGGTCTCCAAAAATGAAAATATCGGAAACACAGATTCCCGAGTTAAAGTCGAGTATGCGGGAAAACATTTCGGAAAATACCGAAATCGTCCGAAATTCAAGTATCTCGGAACGACCCGAAATAAATATCAAAAATCAATAATATAATACTAAGTATCATAGTGAAATCCGTTTTAAGAAATACTTTATAGTTTTAAAGATAAAAATCCCGGAATCAGTTACCTACCGACTCCGAAAGAATTTTCATAAAATCATAAAATCCTCAGAAAAAGTATTTAAGTAAGAAATGTGATTCTAAGAATTAAAGTCTAAAGAACCATCTAGAAATTCCTAGCTGTGTGTGAATTAAAAATCCTGGAATCGGTTATCTACCGACTCCGGTGGAATATCCATAAATTCGTAAAATCTTTAGAAAAAGGATTTAGGTAGGAAATATTACTCTAAGAAGAATCGTCTAAAGACTCTTCGAGAAATTCCAAGTGGTTTGCGAATTAAAAATCCGGGAAGCGGTCAGCGACACTGGCCGACACCGGTTTTGAAGAATTTCATTTTAATTCCGGAAAAATCCAGAAAATCATAGAAAATATATAATAATGGAAAATAATATTTAAAACTAAAATCGGTCAAATCTAATCACGGAAAGACCAAATCGAATAATATACTATAATCGAGTTCCTGGTTCGGACTGGGACTGACTCCGAGTCCACGAATCCAAATCCAAGACAAAACAATCATATAAGGAATTCATAAAGCAAAACAATTACAGGAAACAAATCGAAAAAATACGATCGGAAAATCTGAATACGCAACTAAGTACGTATTCCGGGAACGGGGTATTGGCGGTTAAAGTTTTAACGTCATAAAGTTATGCATAATATCTATTCAGTATGACTTGTTTGGCCCAAGTGGGAGATTGTTAGACTTAGTTTGTTTTAAAGTCTAATTTATTTTGGGCCTAATCAAGTCAATTGGATATTTGCACCCGTTGTTTGACCCAATAAAGAATTGATCAAACCTAAATGGTTTGGGTCTAGACACGTTTTCAATTACACTTAGCCATGAGTGTATTTAAATTAGAATGTGGGACTCATCTACACGTGTGGAACTCGTGTTATAAATTAAGAGCCTAGATCTATGATGAGTTGAATTAGAGTTTCTTGATGCTATATATACCATGAGTAGGGTTCCCTCTCCACCAACAACAATAACCATCTCTCTCTTGGAGGCCTCTCATCTCCTCTAAGAATAAAGAAGAGAACTTGGTGGCTGGAGAGAAGAATCCTCTCCCTCAACTCCGGCGTCTTCGATATCGTGCAATCTTTGCATCCTCGTGATGGAATCAGGTATGCCTAAAACCCTCCGCCCTTTGATCATGATAAAGAGGCTTACAGTATATGTGTAGATCTTGTATGGAATAAATTTTAGAACAACAAAAAGTGCATGCAGTTTGAAGATAACAATACATTTTATGATAAATAATTTGGAGATAGAAATAGATAGTTCTTAGAACAGTTTATCTTTGTAGTAAAAATATTTTTTTTAAGTTGAAAATATAAATAATTTGAGAACAAAAGTAAACAATTTTCAAAAATATCTATTTTCAATAAAATATCTACTTTACGACAAGAAAATAGCAGAAAATAACTTTTACAGTTGTACTCGTCAAAAATTGGTTGTAAAAGAGAGCCGTCTCCATTTTTAAAAGGAAAGTGTTATTGAAATTTTGAAAAAAAATATAATAGGTAATAGAGGGTAACAATAGGGATACAGACCACATATGACTAGCGAACTTGGTTTAGGCTCCTGCGTTCTTTTCTACAGGAATCGTCTGCTGTTTGCTGCAGATGGATTCTCATCTGTGAGGGGTTGTTGGGTTTTCCTTTTTGTTCACTCCTTGACCTAACTTAGCTGTTCACGTGGCTTTTTGTATTCCACTGTATGTATCCGCATGGTTATTTCATCGAAATCTTATTAATGAAACGCGGGGAACCGCGTAGGTTCACTGTTTTTTTACTAAAAAAAGGTATAATAGGTATAGTACCCTAGAGGATAAGAGGGTAAAGACAGAGGAAAAATAGAAAAAGCCAGCAAAGTAAGGGGAACTTCTCAAAATTCTCTAGATCAAAACCATTTTATTCTCTACCTATTTTGCTGAGTTATTTACTTTATTTTTTATGATGATTTTTGGTCTCTTCTATTGGATGATACACGTTATAAATGCTAGATTTATTGACAATTGCAAAGGACTTGTACAATATTCCGATGCACTGGAATTGAAATAAAAACGTAAAATTAAATTCTTTGATGACTATTTATCCCTGAAAAAAAAAAAGGTTTTCTGCGATAATCTTAAGTATATATTTTTTTTTATCAGATTGCAGATTCGTAAGCAAACTTACTTGTGACCTAATTAGCTTTCTCAGGGCTCACTTTATTGTGTTCTCGATCGATATATACCTTCTGTCTAAAAAAAGTCCTCCATTTTGGTTCATCAACGCTGTGACCTGGGCACTGATTCCATTTTACTTCATCAGATCATTATCAAGTTTCGATCCTCAAATATCCACATCTAGGTCTAATAAAAATTCAGATCGATTTTAAAGCCTATACTCATGCGATATAATTTTAAGGACCCAATTTAATCTGAAATTTAAGTTTAAATTTAGATCTGAGTTAATAACAAACCAACCTTAAAAGTAAAACATGCGCTAAAAGCAACAAGAACCCATGCACATCAAGTTCCAATAAATAAGAGGGCAAATTAGATTGAATAGTCGAGAGCTTGAAGAATTAGCAACAAGAATCAAGCAGCAATTCTTGCTAATTCTTGCTACTTCTAATATTTAAGTTGTGAGAAGTAGCCTCAGAACACCGCAACCTTGACCCGTTTCGGGGAGTTGCCAATTCTAGCAGATTGAGTTGCCAATTCTAATAGATTCAGTTCATTTGTGTAAGCCACAGACAGATATTATAAGACGGTCAATCTTACGCTGACATGTAGATAATATATCAGATTTCAAGGAGACAAAACTTTAAATTTTTTGGACCTCTTATATATTATAAGATGGCTAATCATACGTGTCAACACGATATTGATCCTCTTATAATATATGTGTGTGGCTCACACACATAAACCGAATGGGTGCTGAAATTGACAATTTCAAACTAGCCAAATTATTATCATGCGGTACAATTACTTTTATGCACGCCCCTATGAAATGTTGAGCGATTATTTCTCATCACTTCACATTAAAAGGCAAGTGGAAGTTGATAGATGGAGATCGGAGTAGATCAGAGAGGAGGAAAGAAAGGGAGGGTGGTCGTCGGTGGTTGGCAGAGGAGAGGTTCTTGGTGGTGGCGGAGGAGGTGGCCGAGTGGATGGCGATTGTTGGAGAGAGCTCAGAAAGAAGTAAATTGTGCTGTAGGTCCTAATCTTATGGGTGAGCTGTAACTAGGTAAAGGACGATGGGGTCCCCAAGGGATAAGGCCATGGCCGTCCGAAAAATTGATAGAGAAACAGACTGGTTGACAACGACGCGCACGAGTGTGAGATCAAACAGGAGAATGAGATTGTTGAGGGAAGTGGAGAGGGGATTGAAGAGGAGAATATTTTTGTTGAATTCTTTTCTTTTTTTTAGAAATTTGAAAATTAAAGAAGAAGATGAATTCTTTTAATTTATTAATTTGTAGGTTTTTTTTAATTTTCCGAGGAGAAAGAAGAATTTTGGGGTTTTATTTAGAATTTCATTTTGTAAAGTCTGTGGTGAGAATATAGTAGATGACGTTTGGAATTTTTTGAGATTTAAAATGAAAGAAGTGGAATTTGGGCCTTATTTGAGACTTTTTTGTTTAAGAAGAAAGATTTCTAATGAATTTTGTGGACGTTAGAAGTTCAAATATTATCTAAAAAGCTTAAAGTAAAAAAATTTGAAACTCTTTAAAGAATTAAAAAATTATTTAAATTTTACAATAGAAAAGACAAGCAAGAATAATTAAAATTTAAAAAATGATTCTTTTGAATTTTAAAAAGAGAGGAAAATTGAGATTTTCTCGAAGTTATTTATATTTTTATATCATTTAGTTTTTGTGCGGGGGAGGAGTAGAAGATACTATGTAAAGTAATTTTTTATTGAAAATTTCTTGTCAAATTAAAACAAATTGTAAATGGGTTTGAGGTTAAAATTGTTTATTCATCAAATGAATTATAATTTGTACAGATAATTATTCTTACGAATTCTTCTAATAACTTTCTTAAATTAATATAGACAATTCCAGGTAAATTTGTCTTAAAAGATATTATAATTTGTATTTTTCATGTTTATAGCTTAACTTGTATTATCTCTTTATTAACTATAAAATCTTCACTTCTTAAATAAAATTCATGCATAATTCTAATTATTGAAGGAGTAGTGGACAGATTTGACCCTCGACAAGATCGTGACACGTGTGTTACACATCAGAAGCGTCTCAAGTGAATAACAAAATTGACATACCAGCTGACCTATTGCGGGGCTAAGGAGAGAGCTTTTGGCTTTGCCCTGAGTCCACACTCGATCCGAGGTCCTTCTCCGACCTCCATAACTGTCAGGTTCCTCTCTGACTACATCTATTCAGGATCATTCACCCGGATATTCAACTCTGACGGAGCCATTCCACTAGTCGGAGGCTCCGACCCCCACAGCAGAGGCCTTCCGAGGAGACTCTCGCCTCCAAGCTAGATACAGCTCAGCAGTAGGAATTTTCGACTCACGAAGTCTGTTATACCATCAGATTATCCTCACGTTCTAAATGTGTCAACACCCCTACTATAGTGAGGGCAATTTTGAATAGTAGCGGATATCTCTACATATCAATTCTAACAATGGGGCACTATAATCTGAGCAATTATGAGAAAATCACAACATGCAAATCATGCAGTTATGGAGATCTGAAATATCAGCGCCGTCAATTTCAATACCGCATGGTATTTATGCATCTGGAGGTCCAGTAAGAGAAGGGATCATATCAGAGAAGTTGTAAACACTATAATATTCTGCAGAATTCAATTTAATGGGGGGCTACAGTGAAATCTCTCCTTTCTCCCCGTGGTATTTCTTAATTTGAATTTTCGCGTAAAAATATTCTGTCTCTACCGGTTTAGTGGGTTGAAATCTTCAATTATCACCCAATAATCAAGGTACCCTCTCGTTTATGATGTGAAGCTGACAGTTCGACCAATCCTATCAGAAAATCTCCACCACAGAAATAAAAAATATCAACTTCTCTAAGGAGTCAAAATCATCATACTCAACTCTAGCCCTCTCATAAATCTCTTATTTCATTTTCAGTGCACTGAATCTAGTTCACAACTCCTCTTGCCAAACGGCCCGTAGTGGCTTTTGTCTCCTGAGATCATGAGAACATGATGCTGTTTACATCAACAATGCCGACAGTTGAGGAGACTTTGTGAATTTGTTGGATGTCCTGATCGTAATTATTCCAAGCCGCCAACTTGGAATACCTCTCTCATCATATCATGTCATGTCCATCTTTTAATGGTTACCATCCATTAAGATATTAACCTGTTTGTTCACTAATATATCTCTGTCTCAGTAATTAGAATTTACGTGTTTTGGTTCGGATCGAAACACTTGAGATGGAAGTTGGATGGACAAGAGCACAACTGCAAAATCAAGTATATAGAGATGGTGACAAAATTTTAGCTCAAGCTATTCAATTTATGAAATCAAATTATATAGTGTTAGTGAGATGGTGCCGGATATTCCAAGGTCAATTAAAACAAGTTAAGGAAGAATTAAGACAAGAAATTAATTTGGCGACAGAATCTATATTCATACCTTTCAAATATTAAAAAAAACATAATTCTTAATTCTTTACCTTCTAAACATGTACCCAAATCAATGTTATTTTTGTTAAATTTATTCATTTTGGCTTGATCAATCTTCATTTAAAGCCTATTATATCATGTTTAGAAAACTACAACATTTTGACCAAGGCATTTCTTTTGATTTCATTCAGATTGGGATCAGATCGACCCGTAAAACTATTGGATCAATCTAAAACTGCTTACAAAGTTAAACTTACATGTAGAACAGTTGGATCGACTGCTAGCTTTAGTGGATGCACCCATTGTCTAGTTCTTCTGGTGCTAGGTCAAAGCGATCGACTGGCAGGTTAATACTGACACTACACAATATACAGATTAAAAGGCACCTCAATTAACGTCATTTTTTAAATAAAATGACATTAAAAATAGATTTAACATCGGTTTCTAAAAAACGGCATTAAAGCGCAGCCCGGAAAAAAAAAAAAAAACCTAAATTGCCTCCCACTCAGCCTCTCTCTCTCTCTCTCTCTCTCTCTCTCTCACACACACACACACACACACACACACACACACACACACACACAAATCCCCCTTCTCGGTAGCTTTCTTATCTCCCCTCCCCTCCCCTCCCCTCCACCACCTCTCCGGAGACCCCTCGTCCCCTCTTCTGTCCGGTGAGCCTCCCCCACCTCTCTCTCCCCCCCTCTCCCCCTCTCTCCACAAAAGAAATCCCCTCCCCTCCACACGCAAATCGCCCTCGCTGGCGAGCCCCCCTGGCCATTCTCCTCACCCCTCCGGCGAGCCCCCTCTGGCAAGGCCCTCTCCGGCGGGCCCTCTCTCTCCCCCCTCCGGCCCCCTCCGGCGATCCTCAAGGTATCATTCTTCTTATTTTCTTATATTTTGTGAAATTTTTGATTTGTGAAATGATAAATTTACAAAAATATGATTTGATGCTAGCTAGATAGTTTAGAAAATTTTGTGAAATTTGTTGAAAAATGCTAACTAGTTTAGAAAAAAAATGTAAAATTATTTATTTGATGCTAATTGCTGAAAATAGTGAAATTTGTATGTGTATGCATGTAACACCTCATCCCCAGAATACGTATTCAGATACGTATCCCGATTTTTCAAGAGTATTTTCTTATTTTTCTCTTATTTATTTATGCTCATATAGCGATACTGCTTGATTTGACCTCTTTGGTAGTCTGAATTGACCAATTTCAGTTTCAACCACTGTTTAACAATATTTGAATTTTTCATGATTATTTAGAATTTTTTTGAATTATTTTTATATAATCTCTAAAATTGGTATTAATCGGTACCGCCGATTGATTCTCGAAATTTTAAATTACAAATGGATTTAAATTTATAGAAATTGCCTTCATACTTTTTCTTAGAATAATATTTACTAATCTTAATATATTTTTTGAATTTTTTCTAAATTTATAAAAATCCAGTCAGATTCGGTGTCCACCGATATCGATGATTGATTCTAAGATTTTTTTTAATTTGAAAATGAAATTGAATTTCTTGAATTCAATTTCACCATGATCCTCAACGTAATATTCTTT
Source organism: Agave tequilana (assembly GCA_038442645.1). Classification (NCBI taxonomy): domain Eukaryota; kingdom Viridiplantae; phylum Streptophyta; class Magnoliopsida; order Asparagales; family Asparagaceae; genus Agave; species Agave tequilana. Next base: position 62,354 of record JAVJIF010013199.1, read on the forward strand.
ATTTTTGAGAATTTTGGGGAGTTTTTTGAAATACTTGATTTTGGGTATTTCTGGTATTTTTTCAAAAATTTTCCGCATCCGCTACTAAACCAGGGGGATTTCACCGATCAATTTCTTCTAATTCCATTTTTCCTTTGTAACACCCCATCCTCGATATACGTGCACAGTTACGTATCCTGATTTTTGGTGCATTTTATTATTATTATTTTATTTTATTTTATTTTATTTTCTGCTATTTAAATACTTACTCATATAGCAGTACTGCGTGATTTGATCCGTTTGGTATTCATATTTGACTAATTTTAGTTTCAAATATTATCTTTTAATATTCTGGATTTTTCATGATTTTCTAGAAATTTTCGGAATTAAGTTGTAAATCTTCAAAACCGGTGTCGGCCAGTATCACTGGTTGTTTCCAGGAATTTTAATTTGCAATTGGAATCAAATTTATGAATTCCGCTTTCACATTCCTTCTTAAAATTATATTTTCTTCCTTTGGGGCATTTTCTGGGAATTTTCAGATTTTATCAAAAAATCCAGCTTACCCGGTGTAGACACCGTTCATAGTATATTTCAGGATTTTTATTTTGAAAATGGAATAGAATTTCTGAAAAGCGATTTCACCAAAAGTCTTTATATAATATTTATTATTTTTGAGAATTTTTGGGAAGCTTTCCGAGATACTTTAATTTTTGGGACTTTTCGGTATTTTCCCAGATACCGAGGAGATTGTCCCATATATTCCACTTTTGTCTTTTTTCATTTTCTCTTTCCTCCCTCAAACGCGAGTCTTACCTGGGATCCTGCATTTAATGCAGAGATCTTCTCCACGTGCCGCATTTAATGCGCTGTTAATCAACTCCCATCAAGCCATCATGACTTTCGTCCTTTTGTGAAACGCAGCTTGACATCTTTCCTTAAACGCAGCTTTGATTTCCGCGTTTGACTCATTTTGGCCTAAACGCAGCCCACCTTTTGCTTAAACGCAGCCCATCCCCTTCCTTGAAACGCAACATTCTTGATTTGGCTTTCCAAGGCAAAACTTGCAATCATTACTTCCCCACTATATAAATACCCCCACACTCTCTCTCTCTCTTTCATTTACTTCTTCTTCCTTGCTTCCTGCAGCCTCCAACAGAGAGCCACCAAGAGAGAGTCTCCTCCTCCCTTGGACCACCATATACTCCACCTACTCCACCTCCATTTTCACCACCAACACCACCACTTCTTTCTTCTCCATCTCCCACTCCTTTTCCAACAACCACAACATCCCCATACCACCAGCTTCAACCTCTTTCACCAAGAAACCACCAAAGAACCCATCTTCACCAAAAAGCTTCACCACCATCTCCACCACCACCTGCACCACCGTGGCCACCACCAAGCATACCATCATCACCTCCTCGTCGACCTCTTTCCGACGGACTATAGATTCGTCCCCCGCAACAACGTTTGCAAGATCCCGTTTTGGAGTGGTGAACTAAACTTGCACCTCCATCTTCTCCAAACAACCACAACCCCTTTCCATCAACTTGTGAGGACCGGTACCCTCCTTTGGATTGGGACCGAGTTTCTCTGCGTCGGACGCATTTTAGGCGAGTAATTCTACTCGCCAAGACTTGGATATTATTCATATTTGTTAAGAAAACGCACCAGTTTCCTAAAAACGCACCAGTTTCCTCAAAACGCACCAGTTTGCTGAAAACGCACCAGTTTCCTGAAAACGCACCAGTTTCCTGAAAACGCACCAGTTTTCTGAAAACGCACCACTTTTCTGAAAAGCACCACTTTTCTGAAAACACACCAGTTTCCTAAAAACGCACCAGTTTGCTGAAAACGCACCAGTTTCCTAAAAACGCACCAGTTTCCTCAAAACGCACCAGTTTCCTGAAAACGCACCACTTTTCTGAAAACGCACCACTTTTCTGAAAACGCACCACTTTCTTGAAACGCACCAATTTCTTTAAACGTGCCACTTTTTGAGACGCGACCCAACCGAACGCAGCCTTCTTAAGTCGATTTGACCCTTTACTATAGTCGACTAACTCCTTCTCTAAGTCGACTAATTTCTCTCCTTAGTCGACTAATCTTGATTAATTGTTATGGTTAATTACTTCTTTGATTTTGAACATTATCTTTGGGTCATTTATTATATATCGCTATTTGCAAGACTTGTCACTTGATGAATATCACCTCTTATCATGCTATCTATTAACATAAGGCATGATCCACTTGACCCTCATAATTATCACGATAACGGGAATAATGACCTGACATCTTGGCAAGTACAACTGTACTCCTGATACTCATGTGATACATTATAGTACGAACCAGTACTCTTGATATTCCTGACTTGTTCTTGTTCATTCCCGTTATCTGATAATATTGTTAAACCATAAAACGAGACAACTTGCATCGGGTCGGGGGAAACTTGCGGCTATCAATATATGTTCGTGTTTACAGTGGTTTTAGGAATGTTGTGCAACTACATGTTCCGGTCTGACCTGTGGGCCTCCAGGCGACCGAGGGGAGTGCTGGCTCCCTCCTTCTTGGTACCATCTTGATAAGGGCATCCTATAAGACCCTCCTGTTAGCCTCGCGGCAGGTTCCGTCCACCAAGCAACGGAACAATCCTGGGCCGTGGTCCCGGGTATGCACGGGACCCACTGTAAACATAGTTCATTGATACCCCCGTCGGTTTCCAATAACAACCTCGATTTACTTCTATGTGGATGTATGTGTGTTGGGACGCTACTACACATACCTAGACATACGGGTAGGACGAGTAACAAGTATAAATAATGGAAATGGTGTAAATAATGTTATTCGAGCTTTACCTTCATAACTCCATCTCATGCTCACTGTACTCTTGCGCTCAACCCAGTTTTTGATGCTTATTACTGTTGATCATGTTAACTCATGCATATACTTGTCTCTACCCAACAATTGGTTTTTACCTGCATATTTGTTAGGGAGATTCTGACTCCCCTGAACTCGCATGTTCAGGCTCTGAAGCGTGGATTGAGGTAGAGCCCTCCACTGAAGATCAAGCCTACTTCTCGGAGCAAGCTGTTGCCCTAGCTCCTTCCATTCCTGAATCCTTTCACTAGCTCGGGGATCTCCTTTCCAGCCCGTGAGCATCTTTTGTTGTATAAATTGTAATTCCTACTTTGTATCTAGTGGTGATATAATGTACATGTAACAGTATATCACACTTTGTGATGACTTTGTAATCCTTATGTTGGAATGTATGTTATCACGTGCTTCCGTACTCTTTTATCTGCAAGTATTGTTGCTTAGCGTGTATACGTGAGGGTATTTCTGACCTGCGTATGTACGTCGCAGTGACGTCCCCGTACCCGTGGGATACGGGGCGTTACAGGTTGGTATCAGAGCCTAGGCTCTTACCCCTACAGTACGACCAAATTGCAAATTAATGGAATCGTAATTTGCAGTTAGGGTGCATGAGTTTCGGTTAAACACTCCAACTACAGAGTTATCCATTTCTTCTTGATATTCCTTTCCTTGATTCCTAAAGTCCATCTATCTTCTGCTTCCACTCCTCTTTTCAGATATCTTTGTCCAACATAAATATGGATAGGAGGGCAGGACGCAACAACTCAGGGCAGTCACAGAATGGTCCCACAGGGGGAAACCCTGATATTCTTAGGGTTATCCAGGGTATGGTGGAGAATCAACAAAGGCAGACCGAACTTCTTCGGCAAGAATTAATAGCAGCTCCTCAGGAACGGAGGCCGGGCAACGTGTCAGACTTCAGGCGGTTGCAGCCGGCAATATTTACAGGGGAAGAGAGACCGCTAGATGCCGAGCAATGGCTGACTGACGCGACAGATCTCTTGAAGGCAGCACGGGTTCCAGAGGAAGATCGGGTAGAGGTCGCCAAGATACAGCTAAAGGATGTGGCTAGGAGCTGGTGGATAGCTGAGGAAGCGAGGCTGGAAAAACCCATCACTTGGGACCAGTTCTCCAAGAGCTTTTATGATAGATTCTTCCCTACCACAGCCCAGAAGGAGATGGAAGAGCAATTCATCCGACTTCAACAGTGGAACCGATCTGTGGATGAATACGCTGCGGAGTTTCTGAGGCTAAGTCGTTTTGCCCCGTATATGATAGCTGATGAGGAGAAACGGGCAAGCAGGTTTCAGCAGGGCTTACAAATGGATATTCAAGTCCTTTTGATTCCCCAGCAGCTGAAAACGTACTCCCAGGTTCTCACTGTGGCTCGGGAGGTGGAGCGAGGATTGGAGAAAAAGAATCTTGATCAGATGAGAAGGCAGGCCATGAAGAGGCCATTCCAACAACTGGGCAGAGGAGGTCCAGTTAGGACCGCAAGGGCCCCAATGGTTAGGAGGCCATTTCGGTCAGCCCCTCCTCAGTCAACCCACATAGTTCCTGTCTGTAATTATTGCCAGAGGCCAGGTCACTTGCAAAAGGATTGTCGCAGGGCTAATGGGTTGTGCCTGGCATGTGGATCTGGGGATCACACAATAGAAGGCTGTCCCCTTAAGAGAACAGGGATGATGAACCGAACCTTACCAGCACTTCCTGCCCCTATTAATCAGAGCAATCCAGGGCCGATGGTCGGAAGGGCCCCTCTCCCTCCACAACAACGGGCTTTTCGCCCAGCTCCAAGAGGAGGAAGGACAACAGCAGGTCGTGGGAGAGGACGGGCCTACAACTTGACAGCGGAAGAGGCCCAGGCTTCTGGAGAAGTAGTAACAGGTAAGATTATGGTGCACTCTAAACCTGTTTTGGCCCTCTTTGATTCTGGTGCTTCTCATTGTTACATATCAGATAATTTCATTGCTTTGAACTCTATACCTGCTGACTATTTAGACCACCAGTGGGAGATTGGTACCGGTAATGGAGTGGTTATCTCTAATAGAATTTGTGTAGATTGTCCGGTAGAACTGTGTGACAGGACGTTAACAGCGGATATGCTCGTGCTGGATACTAAAGGGTATGACGTAATTTTAGGCATGACTTGGCTCAGTAAATACCATGCGATCATTGATTGTAGAAACAGGAAAGTCATTTTCAGAATGCCGCTTCAGCCTGAGTTTCAATTTGAAGGAGAACACAGACCTGTCAAGGGAAAAACACAGATGACTGCTGCAGAGATTCAGAAAAAGGGGATACCAGTTTGGAATGAGTTTCCAGAAGTATTTAAGGAGATCTCAGGACTCCCACCCGATAGAGTGATTGAGTTCTCCATCGATATCATTCCGGGCATAGTCCCAATATCTAAGGCTCCATACAGAATGGCACCCGCTGAATTGGAAGTTCTCAAGAAGCAGTTACAAGAATATTCCGACAAGGGGTTGATTAGACCAAGTACTTCACCGTGGGGAGCTCCAGTATTATTGGCCAACAAGAAAGATGGTGGTAAACGGTTGTGTATAGACTACAGGGAATTGAACAAGGTTACCGTCAAGAATAAGTATCCCTTACCAAGAATTGACGATCTTTTTGATCAACTTCATGGGGCCCGAGTGTTTTCAAAGTTGGATTTGCAGTCAGGTTATCACCAACTGAGAGTGAAGAAAGAAGATGTTTCGAAGACAGCATTTAGAACTCGTTATGGTCATTATGAATTTCTGGTCATGCCCTTCGGAGTAACAAATGCCCCAGCTGTCTTTATGGATTTGATGAACCGCGTTTTCTCGCCATATTTGGACCAATTTGTTGTGGTGTTCATCGATGATATCTTAATATATTCTAAGGACGATAGAGAGCATGCAGAACACTTAAGGATAGTGCTACAGACTCTCCAGCAGGAACAACTTTATGCTAAGCAAAGCAAATGCGAATTCTGGTTAGATCATATAGCCTTCTTGGGCCATATAGTTTCAGAAGAAGGAATTTCAGTTGACCCTAGCAAAATTCAGGCAGTTAAAGATTGGCCAATCCCCAGGACAGTAACGGAAATTAAAAGCTTTCTTGGATTAGCTGGGTATTACAGGAGATTTGTCCAAGACTTTTCCACAATCGCAGCCCTATTAACGAAGCTCACCAGGAAAGGGAAAGGTATCACTGGTCAGAGGAATGTACTGCAACATTTGAACAGTTAAAGGATGGACTAATTTCGGCTCCAATCTTGAAGACCCCCTCAGGAACAGGAGGGATGGTTATATATAGTGATGCATCTGGAAAGGGCCTAGGATGTGTTTTAATGCAGCATGGTCATGTTATAGCTTATGCATCTAGGCAATTGAAACCACATGAGAGAAATTACCCAACCCATGACTTGGAACTGGCGGCGGTAATATTTGCATTAAAAATCTGGAGACATTATCTTCTGGGAGATAAGGTGTTAATCTACACAGATCATAAGAGTCTTAAGTATGTCTTCACCCAGAGAGAATTAAATATGAGGCAAAAACGGTGGCTTGAATTGATGGCCGACTATGACATAGAATTACAGTACCATCCCGGTAAGAACAATACAGTCCCAGATGCATTGAGCAGGAGACCAGAGAATAGAGTATTATTGCGACTCACTCAACAAAAGGAATTGCTTCAGGAAATCATGAAATTGGATTTAATGGTGACACAAGGAGCTGATAAGTCGGATCAACTAATGACCTTCCAGATTCAACCAACTCTGAAGAGTGAAATTAAGGAAGCCCAAAAGGGGGACCCCAGATTGCAGAAATTCAGGGCTCAAGTAGAAGCTGGATTAAGGACTGATGTTCATATTCATTCGGATGGTGCTCTTTATTTTGGTGACAGAATTTGTGTACCCCAAGGAGAAGTTCGGCAGAAGGTTTTGGCAGAGGCACACAGTTCGGCGTATTCCGTACACCCAGGAGGAAATAAAATGTATCAAGACTTAAAACAGAAGTTTTGGTGGAATGCCATGAAGAGGGAGATAGCCCAGTATGTAGCAAAGTGCTTAGTATGTCAGCAAATAAAGGCAGAACATCAGAGGACGGCTGGACTTCTACAACCGTTGCCGATACCCGAATGGAAGTGGGAACATATCACCATGGATTTCGTCACAGCTCTACCCCGCAGTCCCAAGAGTAACAATGCAGTATGGGTAATCGTTGACCGCCTCACTAAAGCAGCCCACTTTCTACCTTTCAGAGTGGGTCAGTCAACCGAAGTTCTTGCAGATAAATATGTGAAGGAAATTGTTCGTCTACATGGAGTTCCGGCTAGCATCGTGTCGGACAGAGACACGAGATTCCGATCGCATTTCTGGGAAAGCCTCCAGGAAAAGTTAGGAACTAGTCTAAAGTTTAGTACCTCGTATCACCCCCAGACAGACGGACAATCTGAACGAACTATCTAAATCCTTGAAGACATGTTACGAGCCTGCATGATAGAATTTAAAGGGTCATGGGAAGACTATATTCATTTGGTAGAATTCTCTTATAATAACAGCTATCAGGCCAGTATCAAGATGGCACCATTTGAGGCATTATATGGCAGAAAATGCAGGTCGCCGATATGTTGGGACGAAGTTGGCGAAAGGAGGCTTATGGGACCAGATATTTTAGTTCAGACGACAGAGAAAGTCCGAATTATCAGAGATCATCTCCGGGCAGCACAGAGCCGACAGAAGAGTTGGGCAGACACAAATAGAAGACTGTTGGAATTCAGAACAGGTGACCATGTATTTTTGAAGATATCACCCACCAAAGGAGTAATCCGGTTCGGTACTCGTGGAAAGCTTAGTCCGAGATACATCGGCCCATTCGAAATTCTGGATCGTGTGGGAGAAGTATCTTACCGATTGGCATTACCGCCATCCTTGGAGGGAGTACATAATGTGTTCCACGTATCGCAGTTAAGGAAGTATGTCAAGGATGAGAGTCACATCCTGGACCACTCAGAATTAGAACTGCGACCAGATTTATCCTACGAAGAACAGCCGATGGCCATTCTGGACAGAAGTGTTAAAACATTGAAGAATCGAGAAATACCATTGGTACTGATTTCTTGGAATAGGCACGTGCCAGGAGAAGCCACATGGGAACGAGAGGATGTTATTCGTGAGCGTTACCCACAACTATTTACAACTTAGTTGGTAAAACCCTTCCTTCCTATTCTTCTCTACCGTCATCTTCCCCTTCCTGAAATTTCGAGGACGAAATTTTTTGTAAGGTGGATAGATTGTAACACCCCATCCTCGATATACGTGCACAGTTACGTATCCTGATTTTTGGTGCATTTTATTATTATTATTTTATTTTATTTTATTTTATTTTCTGCTATTTAAATACTTACTCATATAGCAGTACTGCGTGATTTGATCCGTTTGGTATTCATATTTGACTAATTTTAGTTTCAAATATTATCTTTTAATATTCTGGATTTTTCATGATTTTCTAGAAATTTTCGGAATTAAGTTGTAAATCTTCAAAAACGGTGTCGGCCAGTATCACTGGTTGTTTCCAGGAATTTTAATTTGCAATTGGAATTAAATTTATGAATTCCGCTTTCACATTCCTTCTTAAAATTATATTTTCTTCCTTTGGGCATTTTCTGGGAATTTTCAGATTTTATCAAAAAATCCAGCTTACCCGGTGTAGACACCGTTCATAGTATATTTCAGGATTTTTATTTTGAAAATGGAATAGAATTTCTGAAAAGCGATTTCACCAAAAGTCTTTATATAATATTTATTATTTTTGAGAATTTTTGGGAAGCTTTCCGAGATACTTTAATTTTTGGGACTTTTCGGTATTTTCCCAGATACCGAGGAGATTGTCCCATATATTCCACTTTTGTCTTTTCCATTTTCTCTTTCCTCCCTCAAACGCGAGTCTTACCTGGGATCCTGCATTTAATGCAGAGATCTTCTCCACGTGCCGCATTTAATGCGCTGTTAATCAACTCCCATCAAGCCATCATGACTTTCGTCCTTTTGTGAAACGCAGCTTGACATCTTTCCTTAAACGCAGCTTTGATTTCCGCGTTTGACTCATTTTGGCCTAAACGCAGCCCACCTTTTGCTTAAACGCAGCCCATCCCCTTCCTTGAAACGTAACATTCTTGATTTGGCTTTCCAAGGCAAAACTTGCAATCATTACTTCCCCACTATATAAATACCCCCACACTCTCTCTCTCTCTTTCATTTACTTCTTCTTCCTTACTTCCTGCAGCCTCCAACAGAGAGCCACCAAGAGAGAGTCTCCTCCTCCCTTGGACCACCATATACTCCACCTACTCCACCTCCATTTTCACCACCAACACCACCACTTCTTTCTTCTCCATCTCCCACTCCTTTTCCAACAACCACAACATCCCCATACCACCAGCTTCAACCTCTTTCACCAAGAAACCACCAAAGAACCCATCTTCACCAAAAAGCTTCACCACCATCTCCATCACCACCTGCACCACCGTGGCCACCACCAAGCATACCATCATCACCTCCTCGTCGACCTCTTTCCGACGGACTATAGATTCGTCCTCCGCAACAACGTTTGCAAGATCCCGTTTTGGAGTGGTGAACTAAACTTGCACCTCCATCTTCTCCAAACAACCACAACCCCTTTCCATCAACTTGTGAGGACCGGTACCCTCCTTTGGATTGGGACCGAGTTTCTCTGCATCGGACGCATTTTAGGCGAGTAATTCTACTCGCCAAGACTTGGATATTATTTCATATTTGTTAAGAAAACGCACCAGTTTCCTAAAAACGCACCAGTTTCCTCAAAACGCACCAGTTTGCTGAAAACGCACCAGTTTCCTGAAAACGCACCAGTTTCCTGAAAACGCACCAGTTTTCTGAAAACGCACAACTTTTCTGAAAACGCACCACTTTTCTGAAAACGCACCAGTTTCCTAAAAACGCACCAGTTTCCTGAAAACGCACCAGTTTCCTAAAAACGCACCAGTTTCCTAAAAACGCACCAGTTTCCTCAAAACGCACCAGTTTGCTGAAAACGCACCACTTTCCTGAAAACGCACCACTTTTCTGAAAACGCACCACTTTCTTGAAACGCACCACTTTCTTGAAACGTGCCACTTTTTGAGACGCGACCCAACCGAACGCAGCCTTCTTAAGTCGATTTGACCCTTTACTATAGTCGACTAACTCCTTCTCTAAGTCGACTAATTTCTCTCCTTAGTCGACTAATCTTGATTAATTGTTATGGTTAATTACTTCTTTGATTTTGAACATTATCTTTGGGTCATTTATTATATATCGCTATTTGCAAGACTTGTCACTTGATGAATATCACCTCTTATCATGCTATCTATTAACATAAGGCATGATCCACTTGACCCTCATAATTATCACGATAACAGGAATAATGACCTGACATCTTGGCAAGTACAACTGTACTCCTGATACTCATGTGATACATTATAGTACGAACCAGTACTCTTGATATTCCTGACTTGTTCTTGTTCATTCCCGTTATCTGATAATATTGTTAAACCATAAAACGAGACAACTTGCATCGGGTCGGGGGAAACTTGCGGCTATCAATATATGTTCGTGTTTACAGTGGTTTTAGGAATGTTGTGCAACTACATGTTCCGGTCTGACCTGTGGGCCTCCAGGCGACCGAGGGGAGTGCTGGCTCCCTCCTTCTTGGTACCATCTTGATAAGGGCATCCTATAAGACCCTCCTGTTAGCCTCGCGGCAGGTTCCGTCCACCAAGCAACGGAACAATCCTGGGCCGTGGTCCCGGGTATGCACGGGACCCACTGTAAACATAGTTCATTGATACCCCCGTCGGTTTCCAATAACAACCTCGATTTACTTCTATGTGGATGTATGTGTGTTGGGACGCTACTACACATACCTAGACATACGGGTAGGACGAGTAACAAGTATAAATAATGGAAATGGTGTAAATAATGTTATTCGAGCTTTACCTTCATAACTCCATCTCATGCTCACTGTACTCTTGCGCTCAACCCAGTTTTTGATGCTTATTACTGTTGATCATGTTAACTCATGCATATACTTGTCTCTACCCAACAATTGGTTTTTACCTGCATATTTGTTAGGGAGATTCTGACTCCCCTGAACTCGCATGTTCAGGCTCTGAAGCGTGGATTGAGGTAGAGCCCTCCACTGAAGATCAAGCCTACTTCTCGGAGCAAGCTGTTGCCCTAGCTCCTTCCATTCCTGAATCCTTTCACTAGCTCGGGGATCTCCTTTCCAGCCCGTGAGCATCTTTTGTTGTATAAATTGTAATTCCTACTTTGTATCTAGTGGTGATATAATGTACATGTAACAGTATATCACACTTTGTGATGACTTTGTAATCCTTATGTTGGAATGTATGTTATCACGTGCTTCCGTACTCTTTTATCTGCAAGTATTGTTGCTTAGCGTGTATACGTGAGGGTATTTCTGACCTGCGTATGTACGTCGCAGTGACGTCCCCGTACCCGTGGGATACGGGGCGTTACATCCTTTATCCCATTTCTTTTCCTTTTTCCTTTTTCTTCCTTCCTTTTCCTTCCAACAACTTCTAAATACTTTTACCTACATCTTCAACATTCTACCAAAAATAGCTCCTTCAAAATATCTCAATACACTCATCACTCCTTTCCCATCATCAAGGTCAGCCACCCCTTCACCATTTCACAAAAAAAACATAGCCCTAATCCTTTCTCTTCTTCTCTAAACTCCAACTACAAAACAACTTTGTTTCCTTCTTCTTTCACCTTCATACGCTATCAAAACCCTAAAATCACCAACTCCTCCTTCATCTTCACTACAACTACAACAACAACAACACCACCTCCTACAACACTTCACCATCATCTTCTTCCTCCTCCATATCCATTTAATCCACCACAAACTCCAAAGCTCCACCAAAATTCCACCATTTCCAAAATAGAGTTTCCTAGTTCGCGAAGGTAATTATGCTTCTACGATATCCTCACGTTTTAAATATGTTGGCCCAAGATTACAATCACCTCTGTTTAGTGTGTTTTGATGATTACAAAACATATTAGTTATTTGTACTAATATTATTTATTATTTAAGTGTGTTTCAGGGTTCTAACTCTACTAAAAGGTTTACACCCTAAAAGAAAGTGTTTTGGACTCAAGTCAACTCAAAGTGGGCTCAAGACTCAAGTGTTGAAGACCTTGATGGTGAAAAGCCCCCTTGAAGAGCTTGTAGTACTTAGAACCAATGTAAGAATTAGAATGTTAAAGTTTGAGTGTTGGATATTGGCTCTAGGATACACATACACAATTTGGTTTTGTTAAAATGTGAGTCTTGTATTTAAGTTTTCATGTTTTAAAATTGGTTTCATGTCTTAGTAGATATTTACATGACCCTAAGTTTTACAAAATAAATATCATGTTTAGATCATATTTATATACTCCTACTAGCATGTTACTTAAGTTTGTTCAAACCCAAAACTATTTTACAAATTTTTCTAACTCAAAAAAAAATACTGATTTTTCCTGTTTCAGGCTGACCGGCCGACCGGCCCGGTCGACCGGCACCAGTCCCAGGACGTGCACGTTTGTGCACGTCTGTCGGTCGACCGCATGGGTCGACCGACTGTAAGCAGCCACTCTCGGGTTTTCTGGGTCGACCGGTCCGGTCGACCGCAGAAGAGAGCTGTGCTCTGTCTTTTGGGACGGTCGACCCGACCGGTCGACCGGAGCCAACGGCTCTTTGCCAGCTGAGCTGGCGGTCGACCGGCCCGGTCGACCGCCAAGCCTACTGCTGCCCAACGGCTCTTTCCTCTTTTGTGCAATTCTGAAATCTGTTTTTTGATCTGCTTTTTGGCAGACTTTTACAGGGTTTTTCAGTTTGTTTTCAGAGCAAATAAGGTCTAAATAAAATGTTTTAAACCCATTTCTCTCCCTATAAATAGAGGAGAAGACTCTCTTACTAAATACCAAGAAAAAGCCTTAAGTTTTTTCATGTTTTTCAAAAGAGAAGAAAAGTGTTTTAAGCTCTTCATTTCCAATACTTTCTTGAGCTAGTTTTCAGTTGTGATAGTTAGCTAATATCAATTCACAACTGAGTTTTTCTCACTACACTCCATAGAGCCAAAATTCCTTTACTCATTCTATAAGGAAATTGTAAAAGAGTGAGACATTGTAAAAGAGTTTAAGTGATCAAGTTGTGATCACTTTGGTGACTTGTGATCTTCTTCATCTTGTGGAGACACCTCTTCGGTAGAGGTTTTGTAAGTTGTGGAGCTCGGTGCTCGGGTCTTCGGTAGGCCATTGTATTCGTCCTCGGTGGATAGTGGAAACCCTTCACGGAGGTGAAGGCGGGGAGTAGAGCGGTGGCTCGAACCTCGAAACAAATACTTGTGTTTGCGATTGTCTTTTGCTCTTGCTCTCCATTTTACTTTTAATTTCTATTGCACTCTATTGCTCTTAATTACTTGCTTGTGATCTTGTTTCTTTCCTTGCGCTATTACTTCAAGCTTGTAATACTTGTGATATCTTGTGTGTATTTCATCATTGCATTTTATTCATACTTTGTTCGATCAATTCTCATACAACAAGGTTGCATTGCGCACCTCTAACCCATTCAAGGGGAATTGGGAGGAAGGAGTTCAGAACCTCTCACGGGGTATTCGGCTCTTAGTCTTGTTTTGAGAGATCGTTGCATCATTCATCATACTTAGTTTTAAAAAGAATCATTAGATTAGCAATTACACCTATTCACCCCCCCTCTAGGTGTTTTTCAATTGGTTTCAGAGTTTGGACTCTAGGATTTGGCTTAACAACCTTAGAGAGATCCTAATTTTGCTAATCATTTCATTCATACTCACTTAGTAAAGATGGCCGATGGAATTAAAACCCCACCTAAGTTTGATGGACTTAACTTTCCCATATGGAAAGTTAAGATGACCGTTTTCTTGCAATCTATAGGTAGTCGAGTTGCAAAGGCCGTGACCAAACCCTTTAGTGCACCCCCCGGTGATGAATCCACTTGGTCCGAAATTGAGACTAAAGAATTTGATGCCAATGCTAGGGCTCACTATGCACTTCTTCAAGCCCTTAATGATGATGACATTGCTAGAGTTATTCATTGCAAGTCCGCATATGAAATTTGGACACATTTGCTAGTAACACATGAAGGGACCTCACAAGTGAAGAGGGCTAAGATTGACCTTCTTCGGTCCCAATATGAGAATTTTTGCATGCAAGAAAATGAAACCATAGATGATATGGTTACAAGATTTATAAAGATTACTAATGGACTTTCTTCTCTAGGTGATGCTATTGATAATGATCAAAGAGTTAGAAAGATCATCCGGGCTCTTCCTCCTTCATGGGAAGTAAAAGCAACAACCTTGAAGGAACTCAATGACAAAGAAGAGATGGAATTGATTGGTCTCATTGGGAACCTCAAAACCCATGAGATGGAGAGGAAAGTGAGGGAGGACATGGCTCCTTCCAAGAAGAAGACAATAGCCTTCAAAAGTCAATCCACACACTCCGACGAAGACGATGAAGAAGAAGATGACGAAGAGCTCTCACTTCTTGTCAAGAACGTCCGGAGGATGTACAACAAGGCTAAATTCCAAGGAAGAAGGAGATGGCAAGGAGGCAAAGAAGAAAGAAAAATTATATGCTTCAATTGCCAAAGACCGGGACACATAGTGGCGGAGTGTCCGGATAAAGTGAAGCCCTCCACCTCAAAGAAGCCTCACAAGAAGAAGGCAATAAAAGCTACATGGGATTCTGAGAGCGAATCCGAGGAGGAGATTGATACCGCCAACATGTGCTTCATGGCCAATGAAAGCACAAGCAAGGTAACCCCTTCCACTTCTCCTAATGATGAACTTTCCATGGATGAATTAGGAGAAACTTTTGTAGAATTATCACATAACTATGATTTTCTTAAGAAAAAGTATTTAAAAATAAAAAAGGAACATGAATCTCTTAATCATCAAGTTTTTTCTCTTTCTAAAGAAAAGGATGAATTACTTTCCACTCTTATTTCCACTCAAAAAGATTTTGACAAGTATAAGATTTCTTGTAAAGGCAAGTCTCCACAAATTGATTCTAATGAGATTACCATGCTTAAAGAAAGAATAGACTCATTGGGAATTGTTTTAAAAAATTGTGAGTTTGATAAGAAGAAGATAGAGGCCATGTTTCCTAAGAAACAAGCCCCTAAGAAAAATGTTCACCATGCTCATGCTTATGTTCATACCACACAACCTTTACATCATGGCAAACCCTCAAAGCATGCTCACACTTCACACACACATCATGCATTCATGTATGGAAGAGTGTTCTCATGTTCACATTGTGGGCGGAAAGGACACTTAGCCAATTTTTGCTATGATAGACTAAGCGCATCTTATCATAATGTTTGGGTTCGCAACACTAACTTTCAAGGACCCAAGAAAATTTGGGTACCAAAGTCAACAATTTTGTTAAATGATATAGGTACCTTCCAAAGCCCTCGATGACGACTCTTGGTTGTGGCATAGAAGATTAGGCCATATTTCATTTGACCACATATCTAGGTTAAACACAAAGGAAATGGTGAAAGGTATTCCTTGTTTGAGTTTTGAAAAGGACCGAGTTTGTGACGCATGTCAATTTGGGAAACAAACTAAGTCTTCTTTCAAGTCAATTAAGGATATCATGACATCACGTCCTTTGGAGTTAATCCATATGGATCTATTTGACCCTACACAAACCAAAAGTCTAAGTGGGAATAGATTTGCATTTGTTTTAGTTGATGACTTTTCACGGTTTACTTGGGTTTTCTTTCTTGAACACAAAAATCAAGCATTTTCATATTTCCAAACTTTTAAGAAAAGAGTTGAAAAAGAAAAAGATGTTTCAATTTTAAGAATAAGAAGTGATAGAGGAGGTGAATTCATTAACCTACCCTTTACCACTTTTTGTGAAGAACATGGAATTAAGCATGAACTTTCTTGTCCTAGAACTCCATAACAAAATGGAGTAGTTGAACGGAAAAATCGAACTTTACAAGAGATGGCTAGGACAATGCTAAGTGAATATGGTCTACCACATTATTTGTGGGCCGAGGCCGTTAATACATCATGCTATATATCAAATCGTGTTTTCTTGTGTAAAAATACTTCAAAAACTTCTTTTGAAATGTACTTTTCTAGAAAACCAAATGTTTCATATTTCAAGGTTTTTGGATGTAAATGTTTTGTTTTAAATACAAAAGATAATTTAGGAAAATTTGATACTAAAGCTTATGAGGCAATTTTTGTTGGGTATTCTAATACAAGTAAGGCTTATAGAATCTTCAATAAATCATCTTTGACTATTGAGGAATCTATACATGTTAAGTTTGAAAAATCTAACTTGTTTGTTAAGAATGTTGTAGAAATAGATGCTTTGGATGAAGGCTTGGAGAAAGTGACCTTGGAGGATACTACTACTATGGGAGACAAGCCAAAGGATGATGAAGGAAGTGAAGCTAAAGTAGAAGAGGCTCAAGGAAATGAAAATCAAACAAATGAAGTGGAGCCTACTCAACAACTTCCAAAGGGTTGGAGATACAATCCTCATCATCCCAAGGACCTCGTCATAGGTGAAGTATCAAAAGGGGTAACCACTCGCTCTAAACTTCATGATTATTGTGGACATTATGCATTTATTTCTCATGTTGAACCCAAGAACGTCCTCGAAGCCGAGGCCGATTCATATTGGTTGCTAGCCATGCAAGAGGAACTCAATCAATTTGAGCGCAACCAAGTTTGACACCTTGTTCCTAGGCCCCACGATAGACCGACAATTGGTACTAAGTGGATCTTTAAGAACAAGTTGGATGAATCGGGTAACGTTGTTAGGAATAAAGCTAGGTTAGTTGCCCAAGGTTACACTCAAATCGAAGGAATCGATTTTGAAGAAACCTTTGCACCCGTAGCACGGCTTGAAGCCATACGGATGACACTAGCATTTGCCTCATATAAAGATTTTAAATTGTTTCAAATGGATGTTAAAAGTGCTTTTCTAAATGGTTTTATTGAAGAGGAGGTGTATGTTGAACAACCCACCGGGTTTGTTGATCCTACACATCCGGATTTTATATTTAAATTAGATAAAGCTCTTTATGGTTTAAAACAAGCCCCTAGGGTTTGGTATGAAAGACTTTCTTCATTTTTGATTTCAAATGGTTTTAAGAAAGGTAAAATTGACACAACTTTGTTTACAAAACATGTAGAAAAAGACATTCTTATTGTGCAAATTTATGTTGATGACATTATTTTTGGTTCTACTAATGAATCTCTTTACCAAGCTTTTGAATCATGCATGAAGGATGAATTTGAAATGTCTATGATGGGGGAGCTCAACTATTTCCTTGGACTCTAAATCAAGCAAAGGACGGATGGGATCTTCATCAATCAAGCCAAGTACACAAAGGAACTCATCAAAAGGTTCGGGCTTGAAGGATCTAAAGTAAGCAAAACTCCCATGGCAACAACTACTAAGCTTGATAAGGATGAACAAGGTAAAAGTGTAGACATTAAGCTTTATCGTAGCATGATTGGTAGTTTATTATATTTGACGGCTAGTAGGCCGGATATTATGTTTTCCATTTGTCTTTGTGCACGTTTTCAATCTTGTCCTAAAGAGTCTCACATAATTGCGGTTAAACGCATAATTAGATACCTTAAGGGCACTATTGAAATGGGTTTGTGGTATCCGAAAACCGGCCAATTTTCAATGACGAGTTTTTCGGATGCCGACTATGCGGGTTGTAGGGTAGATCGGAAGAGCACAAGTGGAACATGTCAATTCTTAGGTAATTGTCTTGTATCTTGGTCTTCCAAAAAGCAAAATTCGGTAGCCCTTTCAACCGCCGAGGCGGAGTATGTTGCAGCCGGAGCTTGTTGTGCACAAGTTCTTTGGATGAAACATACTCTCCTTGACTATGATTTACACTTTGATCATGTTAAAATATTTTGTGATAATACTAGTACTATTCACATGACAAAGAATGCAAATCAATATAGTAAAACCAAACACATTGACATTAGGTATCACTTTCTTAGAGATCATTATGAGAAAGGTGATATTGATATTGATTATGTTTCTACTGATTTTCAACTTGCCGATATTTTTACTAAACCTCTAGATTATGCTAGATTTTCATTTATTTGTGGTGAGTTGAATGTTTGCATTATGAATTCTTAAAGAAAAATTTCTTTTATTTTGTTTGTTTAACCTTTTTTGATGTATAACAAAAAGGGGGAGAAAAGTATGAGTTTGTTTGTTGTTTTGTTTGTTTATTTTGTTTGTTTATTGTGTATATTTTGATGCATTTGAGTTTTTGATAAAACTATGTGTTTTGCATTTGAGTTTTTGACAAAACTATGTGTTTTCAATGCCTTATGTATTTAGCTCTTCATTGACATTTTTGATACATAGCATTATTTGAGGGGGAGCTTTCCAAGATCTTTTTCCATTTTTGTTTCAATAACCTATATATTTTGTCATCATCAAAAAGGGGGAGATTGTTGGCCCAAGGTTACAATCACCCCTGTTTAGTGTGTTTTGATGATTACAAAACATATTAGTTATTTGTACTAATATTGTTTATTGTTTAAGTGTGTTTCAGGGTTCTAACTCTACTAAAAGGTTTACACCCTAAAAGGAAGTGTTTTGGACTCAAGTCAACTCAAAGTGGGCTCAAGACTCAAGTGTTGAAGACCTTGATGGTGAAAAGCCCCCTTGAAGAGCTTGTAGTACTTAGAACCAATGTAAGAATTAGAATGTTAAAGTTTGAGTGTTGGATATTGGCTCTAGGATACACATACACAATTTGGTTTTGTTAAAATGTGAGTCTTGTATTTAAGTTTTCATGTTTTAAAATTGGTTTCATGCCTTAGTAGATATTTACATGACCCTAAGTTTTACAAAATAAATATCATGTTTAGATCATGTTTATATACTCCTACTAGCATGTTACTTAAGTTTGTTCAAACCCAAAACTATTTTACAAATTTTTCTAACTCAAAAAAAATACTGATTTTTCCTGTTTCAGGCTGACCGGCCGACCGGCCCGGTCGACCGGCGCCAGTCCCAGGACGTGCACGTTTGTGCACGTCGTCGGTCGACCGCATGGGTCGACCGACTGTAAGCAGCCACTCTCGGGTTTTCTGGGTCGACCGGTCCGGTCGACCGCAGAAGAGAGCTGTGCTCTGTCTTTTGGGACGGTCGACCCGACCGGTCGACCGGAGCCAACGGCTCTTTGCCAGCTGAGCTGGCGGTCGACCGGCCCGGTCGACCGCCAAGCCTGCTGCTGCCCAACGGCTCTTTCCTCTTTTGTGCAATTCTGAAATCTGTTTTTTGATCTGCTTTTTGCCAGACTTTTACAGGGTTTTCCAGTTTGTTTTCAGAGCAAATAAGGTCTAAATAAAATATTTTAAACCCATTTCTCTCCCTATAAATAGAGGAGAAGACTCTCTTACTAAATACCAAGAAAAAGCCTTAAGTTTTTTCAAGTTTTTCAAAAGAGAAGAAAAGTGTTTTAAGCTCTTCATTTTCAATACTTTCTTGAGCTAGTTTTCAGTTGTGATAGTTAGCTAATATCAATTCACAACTGAGTTTTTCTCACTACACTCCATAGAGCCAAAATTCCTTTACTCATTCTATAAGGAAATTGTAAAAGAGTGAGACATTGTAAAAGAGTTTAAGTGATCAAGTTGTGATCACTTTGGTGACTTGTGATCTTCTTCATCTTGTGGAGACACCTCTTCGGTAGAGGTTTTGTAAGTTGTGGAGCTCGGTGCTCGGGTCTTCGGTAGGCCATTGTATTCGTCCTCGGTGGATAGTGGAAACCCTTCACGGAGGTGAAGGCGGGGAGTAAAGCGGTGGCTCGAACCTCGAAACAAATACTTGTGTTTGCGATTGTCTTTTGCTCTTGCTCTCCATTTTACTTTTAATTTCTATTGCACTCTATTGCTCTTAATTACTTGCTTGTGATCTTGTTTCTTTCCTTGTGCTATTACTTCAAGCTTGTAATACTTGTGATATCTTGTGTGCATTTCATCATTGCATTTTATTCATACTTTGTTCGATCAATTCTCATACAACAAGGTTGCATTGCGCACCTCTAACCCATTCAAGGGGAATTGGGAGGAAGGAGTTCAGAACCTCTCACGGGGTATTCGGCTCTTAGTCTTATTTTGAGAGATCGTTGCGTCATTCATCATACTTAGTTTTAAAAAGAATCATTAGATTAGCAATTACACCTATTCACCCCCCCTCTAGGTGTTTTTCAAAATACTCTCTTAATTTTTAGTAGGAGTAGTTATAGATAGTGGTAGATATCTCGACATGCTAATCCCAACAATAAAGCACATCAATCTGAGTAGTTATGAAAAAATCCCAACATGCAAATCGTGTAGTTATGAAGATCTGAGAAATCAGCACTATCAGTTACACTCCTACAGATTACTTATGCACCTGAGATCCAGGAAGAAAGGAGGTCAATAAGGATAGAAGAAATTGTAAACACCACAATACACTACTGAATTCACTACAATTTCTCAAAAGATAGTGAATTCTCTCTCTCTTTCTCGCGATTTTTCCTAATTTGAATTTTCAGGTAAAATCTTTTGTTTTTACTTGTTTACTATGTCGATGTCTGAATTCTACTTCTGATTTAGATGCCCCCCTCTCATTTGTAGTCCGAGATTGACTGTTCGATCAATCACATTGAAAAATCTCCAACATAATGCCCAATGTAATTTGACTAGAGACAAGACATCATCTCAGTCTATTGGCATGTGCTTTTGGCCTTCTCTCCTCTGCTTTCCAATGTGAATGACCAAACGCAAGCGAGAGTGAAAAGACTCACCACAGAAAAAAAAATTATGGATCTTGTGAAGAAACGGTTGCAATGTTTTGAAATGAACTAGACAAAGTGACACAAGTAGGTCCCCTTTCCTCTTTGAAGAATCGCCAGTATTTGAGGTCCCATACAGGTAGATAGTTTCTAGAAGTTATTTACTTACTTTTCTATTTGAAAAAATTGTCTCACCTTCTTGTCTTTTTCTTTTAATCCTCTTAAATACATAGATTTCATTATTCCATCCTTTAGTTCTTTTTTATCTATTTTCAACATTTAATTATATATCTAAAGGTAGCATTTTCTTTTCTCACTGTCTATTTCTACCAAGTGATATTAAATTATTTGCTGATGGATTTTTTTTTTGGTTAATTAAGTCAACCGCCAACGGGATTCATATGACTTTCAGGAAGCAAACTCGAAACCTGACGGGGCCACGTGAAAGAGGAAAAAAATAACTTCTTGTGATAATTGTCTCCTTACAAAATGTTCGCTTTTTATGGGACCTTCTATTTCCACCATCAAAAAAGTGCATGCAGTTTGAACACAACAATACATTTTATGATAAATAATTTGGAGATAGAAATAGATAGTTCTTAGAACAGTTTATCTTTGTAGTAAAAATATTTTGTTTTATGTTGAAAATATAAATAATTTGAGAACAAACTAAACAATTTTCAAAAATATCTATCTTCAATAAAATATCTACTTTACGACAAGAAAATAGCAGAAAATAACTTTTACAGTTGTACTCGTCGAAATTGGTTGTAAAAGAGAGCCGACTCCATTTTTAAAAGGAAAGTGTTATTGAAATTTTGAAAAAAAAAGTATAATAGGTAATAGAGGGTAACAATAGGGATACAGACGACATATCACTAGCGAACTTGGTTTAGGCTCCTGCGTTCTTTTCTACAAGGATCGTCTGTTGTTTGCTGCTCATGAGGTTTTTGTATTCCACTACATGTATCCACATGGTTATTTTCATCAAAATCTTATTAATGAAACGCGGGAAACCGTTTAGGTTCACTGTTTTTTACTAAAAAAAAAAGTATAATAGGTATAGTATCCTAGAGGATAAGAGGGTAAAGATACAGGAAAAATAGAAAAAGCCAGCAAAGTAAGGGGAACTTCTCAAAATTCTCTAGAGCAAAACCATTTTATTCTCTACCTATTTTGCTGAGTTATTTACATTATTTTTTATGATGATTTTTAGTCTTTTCTATTGGATTATACACGTTATAAATGCTAGATTTATTGGCAATTGCAAAGGACTTGTACAATATTCCGATGCACTGGAATTGAAATAAAAACGTAAAATTAAATTCTTTGATGACTATTTATCCCTGAAAAAAAAAAGGTTTTCTGCGATAATCTTAAGCATATTTTTTTTTATCAGATTGCAGATTCTTAAGCAAACTTACTTGTGACCTAATTAGCTTTCTCAGGGCTCACTTTATTGTGTTCTCGATCGATATACCTTCTGTCTAAAAAAAAGTCCTCCATTTTGGTTCATCAACGCTGTGACCTGGGCACTCATTCCATTTTACTTCATCAGATCATTATCAAGTTTCGATCCTCAAATATCCACATCTAGGTCTAATAAAAATTCAGATCCATTTTAAAGTCTATACTCTATTTATACGATATAATTTAAGGACCCAAGTTAATCTGAAAATTAAGTTTAAGTTTAGATCTGAGTTACTAAAACCAAACCAACCACAAAACATGCACTAAAAGCAACAAGAATCCATGCACATCAAGTTCCAATAAATAAGAGGGCAAATTGGATTGAATAGTCCAGACCTTGAAGAATTAGCAACAAGAATTAGCAAGAATCAAGCAGCAATCCTTGCTAATTCTTGCCAAATTAGAGAAAAACTTCTAATATTTAAGTTCTGAGAAGTAGCATCAGAACACCGCAACCTTTACTGCTTCGGGAGTTGCCAATTCTAACGGATTCAGTTCATTTGTGTAAGCCACACACACATATTATAAGACGATCAATCTTGCGTTGACATGTAGATAAAATGTCGGGTTTCAAGGAGACAAACTTAAATTTTTTTAAACCTCTTATATATTATAAAGGGCCAATCATACGTGTCAGTACGAAACTGATCATTTTATAATATGAGTATGTGACTCACACACATGAACCGAACCCAATTCCAGCTGGGTGCGAGAATTGACAATTCAAGACTACGCCAAATTGTTATCCTGTGGCACAATTACTTTTATGCGCGCCCCCATGAAATGTTGAGTGATTATTTCTCATCACTTCACATTAAAAGGCAAGTGGAGGTTGATGGATGGAGATTGGAGTGTTAGACTTATTTGGAGTAGAGTCTAAATTAATTTGAACCTACACAAATTTAATTAGATTTATACACCCGTCTCTATAAGCTTATATTATTGCACCCAGTAAAGAATTGATCAAGTCTAATGATTTGAGTCGAGGCACGTTTCATTTATACTTAGTCATAAGTGTATTTAAATTAAGATGTGGGAGTCATCTACACATGTGGAACTCGTGCTATCAATCAAGTGTCTAGATTTATGATGAGTTGAATTAGAATTCTTTGATGCTATATATATCATGGGCTCTCTACAAACATCTATTATGACCCAATCTCTCTATTGGAGGCCTCTCATTTTCTCTAAGGATCAAAAAGAGAATTTGGTGGCTGGAGAGAATAATCCCCTCTCTCAACTCCAGCGTCCTCGAGATCGTACAATTTTCGACATCCCTTTCATAATGAAATTAGGTATGCCTAAAATATCTTTCCTTTTGCTCTTGATAAAGAGGCTTTTAGTTTATGCGTGAATCTTTAATAGAATAATTATTAGATCCAACAATTGGTTTCAGAGCCTCCTCTTTATCGGATCATCGGGATCTACAGAAATTTTTGATCTCGATCTATTAAAATTATAGTGAATCTCTTTATTTATTTCAGTAAAGAATTATTTTTTGTGTCTCAAATAATTGAATTAAATTGAGTTGATTAAATCAAATTATATATTTTTTTTCGGAATTTTTCTGTGTGCTATTATTTTTTAATTCTGTTTTTTAAACTAAAACAGAAATTAAAAATTTAAAAAATATATCAATATAGCGCATCCTGGGGCATGCATGCAGGCACACACCTACATGCATGGGAGGCCCATGGTAAGGAGAAAGAAAAAAAATGCATGCAGTGCTGGATGCATGCGTGCGCATTGGTAAAGTAAAAAAAAATAATAATAAGAGGTCATAAATTAATTAAGATTATGAGATTATCTAGATTTGAATATTTAGATATAGAATTTTATTTTAGTAAGAAAATCTACTCCTAATTAATTTCATATTAAAATTTTAATTGAGATTATTGAGATTGATTTGGCTTTTAAGATTGAGATAGAATTCTAATCTATTAAGGTATTTTATGGTAGAATTCTAATCAAATAAAGAGACGTAATCGTAATTAATCTCACATTAAGCTAATCGGGTTTTATTCAGTTTATTAAACCTGACCCATTAAGAAAAGTCATAACTTAACCGTTGCAGGTCGGGTCTGATCCAGACCCGATAAGCACTGCAGACCCGTTTTGCCAATAGAAACTTCAATTAGCCATTACGAGCTCATCCGACTTCTGTTTTGGGCATGTAAACAGTCGTTTCGAAGCTCTTGACGAGCACTACAGTATTATAGGCATTAAACATGACAAAACAGTAGCTAATTAACATAAAGTTGGCATTGAAGTGTTTATTACCATGGTTATATGTATCCTTTCATGCTTGCACTTCATCAATATTTATTATATTGCTTATATTGTTCTAACAAGATGAATATTGATGTTTACTATAGTAGATAACACACAGATAAAGATATATACATATTCAAGTAAAAAATTTATAAAAGAGCTTATTTAATTGCGTATATAGTTCATGCGGATAATAGCCGGCCCAAAGGAAGACAATTTTTTAGCCGAATTATGTACGGCGTCAGATACTTGATGTGGGTAATGCAAGTGGGAGATCCTTGGTGTGTGATAATTGGTCTAAAGGAAGGTTGTCACACTATAGGCCCATATTGCATTACTTTTATCAACTAGTCCGACGGTGGAATAAGAATCCAGATGCGTAGATTTGTATGACCCATGCGTGTGGCAATCGGCCCAAAGGAAGGTTATCATTATGGCTGGGTCATTACATATATTATATAGTCGATATAGATAATTTAAACTTTGGGACCAATCCTATAAAAAGACAGTCGGCTCAAAAGAAGGTTGTTCTCTTACATAGGACCTAGAGTTTAGGGTATTTATATTGGGCCAGTACAGTATTGGCATAAAGAGTCTCAATTTGTTCTCAAAGTTTGGCCCGCAGCTCTATCGGTTAAGCTGGTTGTATTTTCTAAAGTTCAATTTTTTATCGCTATTACAGTAGAGTTAAATACAATGTTTATATTAAATTGATGAGAAATTGTACACTTATGTAGTCTAAATTGAATAGTACAAACTTTAAGAAGTGGTAAGACCACGTATAAGATAGTTCATAAATTCATGGATCTAGACTACACTTTAAGAACTGATGGACCTCTACTATCACTAACAAAAGCTCAGTTAATGAAAAGGTCAATTATGATAAGTGAGAGAGGTCTTACAGGATGTGTCTAACGGTCATAAAGCACACTATTCGTATAACTATTAGGGGGTTCTATGCCTGATAAAATCAGTGGAAAGAGTTTTCCAGCTGAAGTAACCGACCGGTTTATTAAATCGGATAAAGTTGAGGCCAGCACGCATCTTAGCAAGCTGATAAATATGCACTACAGCGGCAAAGAAATTATAAGGGAGTACATTATAAAAATGTCCAATTTTGTTTTTAAACTAAAAGTTCTGAAATTAAAACTCTCTGAAGAGATTCTAGTATACTTTATTCTAATCTTTTTTTTTATAAAGTATAACCTTTTTTTCAAGATTATTTATAATTCAAAGGGAAAAGTGGACTCTTATTGAGCTTATTAATCACTGTTTCCAGAAAGAAGAGAGATTGAGACAAGAAAAGACTGAAAGTGCTCACTTAACATTCAGGATAATAGTTCTAATAAGAAAAGAAAAGGTGAAACTAAAGGGAAGAACATAAACACCACTAAAGTAGCCAATTATAAGTGGTAAAAGTGCAGGACAAGAAGTTTAAAGTCATCACATGCTTCTTCTACAAGAAAGTAGGTCACCTCAAGCGGAATTGCATAAAGCATCAGAAATGGCTAATTAAGAAGGGTATATCTCATATTTATATTTGTTCTGAAATTAATTTAGCTTTATTGCCACTTCATACATGGTGGATAGATAATTCACATAAGCGATTTAATGCGGAACTTTCAAACCCAAAGGAGGCCAGGCCCAGCCCAGTTGAGCGATACGTATACATGGGTGATGAAATTAAAATTGTTGGAGTTTGTAGGTTCAGATTAAATTCTGATTTTTTGTTTTAGATTTGGATGAGACTTTATAAGTACCTCCATTTTAGGCAGAATCATATTTCTATTCATTGTTAGACAGGTCTAGTTTTACTGTCACTCTTGGTAATGAAATGATTAGTCTACTTTCTAAATCTAAAGTTATTGGTACTAGAATTCTGATTGATGGTTATATAAATTGAAACTACATGCTTCATATACTGAATCTTTATATGTGAATAGCCTAGACAAAAAGCGAACATTAATTAAAGAAACATTACAAAGTTTAGTGCTAGACGGAGTTCAGATGTCTTAGATTTGGTGTATATAGACATTTGTGGTCCATTCCCTATAGCTTCTTGGAATTATCATGAATATTTCATCACTTTTATAGACGATTACTCTCGTTATGGGTACCTATACTTATTACATGAGAAATTTCAATCACTGGACATGTTTAAAATCTATAAAGCTGAAGTTGAAAATTAACTGAATAGAAAAATTAAAACCGTTAGATCTGATCGTGGTGATGATTACTATGACAGATATGACGGATCAGGTAGATGTCCAGAACTATTTGCTAATTTCTGAAAGAGTATATCATTGTCGCTTAGTACACTATGTCAGGGACACCTCGTCAGAATGGTGTTGCTGAGAGACGAAATCACACACTAAAGTAAATGGTTAGGAGTATGATGATCACTACTCTACCACAATCATTATGGAGTAAAGCCTTAAAGACAATTGTCTACCTCCTTAATAGAGTGACTAACAAAACAGTAACTAAAATTTCATATGAGTTATGAACTGGGAAATCTCGCAGTATTAGGCACTACATGTTTAGGGTTGTCCAGCGGAAGCTCGGCCATATATACCATATGAGAAGAAGCTGAACTCAACGATAGTTAGCAGTTTATTCGTAGGATATTCTGGGAGGTATAAAAGCTTTAGGTTTTACTGTCCCTCCACTAAAAACATAATAGAAACGGATAATGTTAATTTTTTTTGAGAATATTCAGAACAGTGAGAGTCAACTATATAAGTATTTCACATTTGAGGAAGAACATATTATTATACCCATGACAACTATTCCAAATGATGAAGTAGTTGCTTCACTTCAGAATAAAAATACAGTTGTACCCTTATAAGGTACAGATTCAGTTTATCCTAAAGTACATCCTGCTGATGAGATAAAATCTAAAAATTCTCAATCACAAGTGCCTAGGAGATCAACTTGGGAGAGGAGATCAGCCATTGCAAATGACTACATAGTTTATCTCCAAGAGCATGAGTTTGACATAGGGCTAGAGGATGACCCCACATCCTTGAATGAGGCCAAACTCAGCATTCACTCCACTAAGTAGTTAAATGCCATGAAAGATGAGTTAAAATCTATGAAGAATAATGATTTTTGGGATTTAGTAGAGTTTCCTAAAAGAAAGAAACCGATTGGTTGTAAGTGGATGTTAAAAACAAGCGGGATTCAAAAGGCAATGTCGAAAGGTATAAGACATGTCTTATCGCAAAAGAGATTCACTCAAATAGAGGGCATTGAGTATAATGAGAATATCTCCCCGATTTTCATAACGATTCTTTTAGAATTATCATGGCACTAATGGCTCACTTCGATTTGGAGTTACGCCAAGTGGATGTTAAGATTGTCTTTCTTAATGGTAGCATTGAGGAAGAAATCTGTATGGTACAACCAAATTATTTTAAATCCAAAGATTCACAATATTTAGTTTGCAAATTAAAGAAATTCATATATGGTCTAAAGCAAGCATCCCGTCAATGGTTTTGAAATTTGATCAAGTAATATCCGATTTTTTATTTTAAGGAGAACGTGGCTAATTAGTGCATTTACCATAAATTTAAAGAGAGTAGAGTTATATTTCTTGTGTTAAATGTGGATGACATTCTACTAGCAAGTAACGATATGACTCTTTTACTTGAGATCAAAATTTTCTCTCAATGAATTTTGAGATGAAAGATCTTGGAGACGTTTCTTTTGTGACACGCATCCAGATTCAACGTGACAGGACACGTGGAATATTAGGTTTATCACAAAAGGCTTATATCGATAAGGTGTTAGATAGATGTGACATGAAAAACTACTCTCTAGGAGAAAAGTTGAGTCTACTCGAATGTCCCAAGAACGACACACAGAAAGAGCAAATGAAAGATATTTCATATGTATCGTTGGTTGAAGTCTGATATATTCTCAAGTTTGTACCTGTCTAGACATAGCATATATCGTTGA
The DNA here is from genome assembly GCA_038442645.1 of Agave tequilana. NCBI lineage: Eukaryota > Viridiplantae > Streptophyta > Magnoliopsida > Asparagales > Asparagaceae > Agave > Agave tequilana. Next base: position 90,829 of record JAVJIF010013199.1, read on the forward strand.
AAAACATGGCATATTCTTGATCATCTTGGGATTGATCACTAGAACACTGCCAAGAAGGTAATGCGATATTTATACAAGACTACATGAAATCTAATCAGTTGCAGCTGATCGGATACACAAATTCAAATTATGCTGGATGTATCTACAATAGGAAGTCCACTTCAGGTTATATTTTCTTGATTATAGGAAAATGGTAGATTTAGTCGAGAGGTCATTACATCTACACTATGACAATAAGAGTTATAAAGCTTTACTGCAATAGTGACAAGAGTTCAGTAAAGTCGAAGCATATCGACATCAAGTTTCTTGTCATCAATGAAAAAGTTTGAAATCTCATTGTATCTGTTGATAGTACTAGTACTATTCACTCATTAAAGGATTTTCACCTAAAGTATTCTTAGAGCATATTGCTCATATGGGTTGGCTAGTCATGATCATATCCTAGTTTAGTGAGAGAGGATAATTTCATGTAACAGACATTATTTCTATGTGCACTTTATATATACTTGTTGATTCTGATAAATAAAGTTATAATTTCTTTTCTTAATGTCTACTTTTACGCATTTGAGTTTGTTGAATTAGCAGTTAGACTCGTTGGAGTCATAAAGTTAGACTCATTGGAGTCACAAGGCTAGACTTGTTGGAATCATAAAGTGCAAACCAGTTGGAATTGTACCTTATCTGATGAGAGGACATTTTCATGCCGCACGTTCACATTTGATTTATGTCGTTAAGGGATCTGAAACTTGTGATGTGGAAGGTCCTACCTCAATTATACAGAAGGTAACGACCACCATGTTTGGTGGCAGGACACTTAATGGACGAGATTATTTTGAAACATGGTTTATTGACGGTTAAAGTTTTGATACCATAAAGTTATGTATAATATCCTTCCAGTATGACTTGTTTGGCCCAAGTGGGAGATTGTTAGACTTATTTGGATTAGAGTCTAAATTAATTTGGGTCTACACAACTCTAATTGGATTTATGCAACTATCTCTATAAGCCTATGTTTTGGACCCAATAAAGAATTGATCAAGCCTAATGGTTTGGGTCTAAACACGTTTCATTTACACTTAGCCAGAGCGTATTTAAATTAAGATATGGGACTCATCTACACGTGTGTAACTCGTGTTCTCAAGTAAGGGTCTAGATCTATGACGAGTTGAATTAGAATTCCTTGATGCTATATATATCATGGTTAGGATTCCCTCTTCACTATCATCTATTATGACCTAATCTCTCTCTTGGAGGCTTCTCATCTCTTTTAAGGATCAATAAGAGAATTTGGTGGCTGGAGAGAAGAAATTTCTCCCTCAACTCTGGCGTCCTCGAGATCGTGCAACCATTGACATCCCTTTAATAATGGAATCAGGTATGCCTAAACTCTCTTTCCCTTTGATCTTGATAAAGAGGCTTTTTAGTTTATGTGTGAATCTTTAATTGAATAATTATTAAATCCAACATGGTGTAGATCAGAGAAGAGGAAAGAAAGGGAGGGTGGCCGTCGGTGGTTGGTGGAGGAGAGGTCACTGGTGGTGATGAAGGAGGAGGCTGAGCGGATGGCGATTGTTGGAGAGAGCTGCGAAAGAAGGAAATTGTGTTGTAGGTCCTAATCTTAGGGTGAGCTGTAACTAAGTAAATGACGATGACGATCGGTGGAGGGGGTCCATGGTATAAGGCCTGTTGGAGAGAGAGAGTTTACTGATGGGGAAGTTGATAAGGATCGTCGAGGGGTCGTCAGTGATCGCCAAGGAAGTCGACGACGAAGACGAAGGGAAACAGCAGCAGAAAACAAGCCAACAGCAGCAGGTGCAGGTTGGCCGGTCGACCGGCCCGGTCGACCGGCGTGCACAACGTGCACAAGGAAAGAGATCGGTCGACCGCCCGGTCGACCGGCTGAAAGTACCCAACTCTCTGTTGGGCACCCGGTCGACCAACCGGTCGACTGGAGGAAGGGTCGGTTGACCGCCCGATCGACCGACAAGCGGGTGCGGGCTGCGAGTGCAGATTCAAAAATCTGCCTGTATTTAAGGGTTGGCTGTTTTCTAGAGTTTGTATCTTGTAGAAGATCCTTGAGAAGGAAAAGGCTGGAGCTCTCTTGCATTCAAAGAGGCTGCTAGCCATTGTAATCTTCTTCCAAGTAAATTAATCTCTCTTCTGATTGCCCCGAGGACGTAGGCGTTGAGGCCGAACCTCGTTAAATTGGTTGTTTGCGTGTGTTCTTTTCTCCGGTGATTGTTTTGTACTGTTTTGGGATTGTTCTTCGTGCGTGGGAGATTTGTGAGATCCTCAGTTGGTTGTTGTCACCGCGCACAACAAGTGGTATCAGAGCTTCCAGGTTTCACTTGGGATTTCTGAAGATTCGAAGGGCTCGAGATCTGATTCGGTGGAGATCGTGTGTCGATCTCAGATCAGAGGTATTGGTGTTCTTGGGATCGTGTGTCGATCACAGGAGGACGCAAGGAGGGCTCGTGGAATCTGTGGTGAAGTAGATCAGGAGAGAAACTCGATCTAAGGTTTCAAGGGAAAGGTAAAAATCTAATTTTTATCTGAATAGAGATCTATTTCTAGTTGATTGTTCTTCCGCATAGATAGAGGATCAAGTAATCTCAATGGCAGAGGAAAGTACTTCGGTTAAGACCATGCATCCTCATCCGAGGATCGACGTAGTGAAGTTCAATGGTACAAATAACTTCGGGATGTGGAGATGTGAGGTTATGGATGCGCTGAATGCATCGAACCTCGAGGACACTCTCCTATTGGAGAAGAAGAGGAACACGACCACTGATGAAGAGTGGGCAAAGATGAACAGATCGGCGTGTGGATTGATACGTTCATGTTTGTCGCAAGACATAAAATACCTTGCACAACATGAGACGTCGGCGAAGAAACTGTGGGAAACCCTTGCGAAGAAATACCTGACTAAGAGTGTTGAGTCCAGGTTGCAGCTTAAGAGTAAGCTGTATCAGTTTCGGATGAAGAAGGGGAGCACAGTGAATGAGCACATGAACAGATACACGAAGCTTCTTACAGATTTGATAAACGTGGATGTCGTGGTAGAAGAGGAAGACAAGGCGATCATCCTCCTGAACTCACTCCCGGCGGAGGAGTATGAGACATTCACTCTGACCTTCATCAATGGAAGGCAGACCTTGGATTATGATGAGGTGTCGTCTGCACTGACAAGTTATGAGACGAGGAAGAAGGAGAGACATCCTTCTAGATCAAGCTCATCGGCGGAGGCACTGGAAGTAAGAGGCAGAAGTTCATCGAGGAAGGGCAAGGAGGTTAGAGGAAGATCTAAGTCCAGGCCGGGTTTTAGAAATCTGAAAAGGAATCAGTGTGCCTTGTGCAAGAAACTAGGACACTGGAAAGCAGAATGCCCGAAGGCCAAAGGTAAGAAGGTGGAGTCAAAGACCGAGGCGAATCTCGCACAGACGGATGGATCGGATGATGACTCTTCAGTGTTCTCTCTCTCGGTTACTACCCCTACTATTAGTAACCCAGATAGTGCTGAGTGGATCTTGGATAGCGGAGCCACCTATCATGTGTGCCCGAACAGGGCCTGGTTTTCTAGTTTTGAAAGCTGGATGGATGTTACACGGTCATGGGGGATGACCATCCGTGTAATATAGAAGGGATGGGTACAGTTCGCATCAAGATGGATGATGGGATAGTTCGATAGTTGAAGGAGGTGAGGTATGTACCTCATCTCAAAAGGAATCTTATCTCAGTTGGCACTTTGGAAGCATCGGGCATGGTGATATCTGTTCGAGATGGCGATCTCAGGATGATCAAGGGCTCGATGGTGGTGATGAAGGGCGTCCGCCGAAGAAACCTCTACTACTTGAAGGGTAGTACGATTACAGATCAGGTGGAGACTTCGAGTTCCTCAGATGATGGTGGCCCGGAGGTCTGGCAGGGAAAGGTCGGACAGGAAGAAGAGAATTCTTTGCGAGCTCCTGCAAAGAAGGAAATGGAAGGTGCTGCTACCTGCAAGTCAAAAGGTGGACACAGCGTTCTGGACAAGAAGAAGGTGAGATTCAGCACCAGTACTCACTGCAATGAATGTCTTCTTGATTATGTTCATGTGTGCATATGGGGACCTGCTAAGACGGCATCGCTTGGAGGTCACAGGTACTTTGTCTCATTTATTGATGGTTCATCTAGGCAGGTTTGGATATATCCCATGAGACAAAGGGGTGAAGCCCTAGATGTGTTGGTGAAGTGGAGAGGAAAAATGGAGAGGCAGATAGGTAGGAAGATAAAGGAGCTTCATATTGGTAATGTTGGAAAAGACATGTACCAGTTCCTACGATTTGGCCAGAACACAGGTATTGCAACTCACTTCACAACAGGTACAGATGGGTTGGCTAAAGATGTAGTCCGTTCCTTGCTGGAGGAGGTTCGGAGGCTGTTGTCTAATGCAGGATTAGACAGGTCGTTTTGGGCTGAGGCGACTGAGTATGCTAGCCATCTCATGAACAGATCGACTGCGATTGGAGGTAAAGCTCCATTGGGTATTTGGTCTGGGGAAGCTGCTCAAGATCATTGTTTGCTGCGGGAGTTTGAAAGTCCGGCCTACTTCAGTGCCAAGAATGGCAAGTTGAATCCGCGAGCAAAGAGGTTTGTCTATTTGGGCGTCAAAGGAAACAGCTACAGGTTGTGGGACCCCGAAGACAAGAAGATTGTGATGAGTAGGAATGTCACTTTTGGAGAGACTTCAGGGTTGAAGTCCATCGTCTCTCAGCAGGTGGAGAGGACGAAGACCAAGGAAGGATCGCAGCGGGTGGAGGTTGATGCTACTCCATCATCTCCAGTTGGTTCGGCATTAGAGGAGACTTCATCGGAGGTGATACCGGGTGGAGTTCATGATACCAAGGGTGATGCTGAACAGGTTGACGACATTGTTGAGGATGTCAAGTTATTTGCAGCCATTGGAACCAAGGTGAAACCACGTTCGTGGTTAAAGAAGCATGGATCTCAAGCTTGTGATATCGACAAGCTGAAGTTAAAGGCCGTTGCTCTCCATGATGGTCAGGAAGAGGTTCATATGACTCAGACAGACAGGTTCACTGCTGCAAATAGAGGTACCAGTGCTTGAGCTTGATGAAGCTCATCTAAATGAACTACGGTTGGCTTGATCCTTTTGGGCAAAGGTACGTAGGCAGCCGTAAAGGCGCAGCCATTTGTGATGCAACTCTTATGGAGCTATTTGGGTTCTCGAGAAGCTGTTTGGATCTTCACGTAGAGGTGAAGAGTTGTGGCCGATGGAACTTCACGTAGAGGTGGAGAGGCTTCACGTAGAGGTGAAGTGTTATGGCCAGTTGGACTTCACGTAGAGGTGAGGTGTTGTGGTCTCGATGAATAGGTTAAATCTTCCGGAGAGAAGATGTTAAGCTTGCATAAGGAGTGGTGTGCATCCAGTTGAAGCCGATGATATTTGGTGTGCTCTACACTGACTTTGTTGGACCGTCAGTGGAAGACAGGAAGACTAGATAGAGCTGGTCAGTTGGAGAGTCAGTGTTGGCTCGTGAGGAAGTCTTCGTGAGGTCATGAAGTTGAGGAGTAGAAGCCATGTTGGTGATCGGCATGTATGGAAATTCTCCTATGGTGAAGTGCAGGGAAGACATGTGCGATGTTTTTCAGGGACTGCTGAGCTACAGACTCCAAGCCGAGATCGTGTATCGATTTCGCCGAGATCGTGTGTCGATTTCTACCGGTGCGCGCAAGCCGAGATCATGTGTCGATTTCGCCGAGATCGTGTGTCGATTTCGCCAGGTGATGGACTGGGGTTCGTTGGAGATCGGCTCAGATTTTAGAAAAAAAATCTTCACCGAGGTGGAGAATTATTGGAGAGAGAGAGTTTACTGATGGGGAAGTTGATAAGGATCGTCGAGGGGTCGTCGAGTGATCGCCAAGGAAGTCGACGACGAAGACGAAGGGAAACAGCAGCAGAAAACAAGCCAACAGCAGCAGGTGCAGGTTGGCCGGTCGACCGGCGTGCACAACGTGCACAAGAAAAGAGATCGGTCGACCGCCCGGTCGACCGACTGAAAGTACCCAACTCTCTGTTGGGCACCCGGTCGACCGACCGGTCGACTGGAGGAAGGGTCGGTCGACCGCCCGGTCGACCGACAAGCGGGTGCGGGCTGTGAGTGCAGATTCGGAAATCTGCCTGTATTTAAGGGTTGACTGTTTTCTAGGGTTTGTATCTTGTAGAAGATCCTTGAGAAGGAAAAGGCTGGAGCTCTCTTGCATTCAAAGAGGCTGCTAGCCATTGTAATCTTCTTCCAAGTAAATTAATCTCTCTTCTGATTGCCCCGAGGACGTAGGCGTTGAGGCCGAACCTCGTTAAATTGATTGTTTGCGTGTGTTCTTTTCTCCGGTGATTGTTTTGTACTGTTTTGGGATTGTTCTTCGTGCGTGGGAGATTTGTGAGATCCTCAGTTGGTTGTTGTCACCGCGCTCAACAAGGCCATGGCGGTCCAAAACATTAATGGAGAAATAGACTGATTGACAACGACGAGCACGAGAATGAGATGAAACGGGAGGATGAGATTGTTGAGGGAAGTGGAGAGGGGATTGAAGAGTAGAATATTTTTGTTGAATTCTTTTTTTTCTTTTAGAAATTTGAAAATTAAAGAAGAAGATGAATTCTTTTAATTTATTAATTTGTCAGTCATTTTTCTAAAATTTTCCGAGGAGGAGGAAGAATAATTTTGGGGTTTTATTTAGAATATCTTTTTGTGAAGTCTGTTGTGAGAATATAGTAGATGACATTTGGGATTCTTTGAGAATTAAAAGGAAAGAGGTGAAATTTGGGCCTTATCTGGGACTTTTTTTTTTAAGAAGGAAGATTTCTAATGATTTTTAAGGATCTTAGAAGTTGAAATTTTATCTGAAAAAACTTAAAGTAAAAAAAATTGAAACTTTTTAAAGAATTAAAAAATTATTTAAGTTTTTCAATAGAAAAGACAAGCAAGAATGGTTAAAACTTTAAAAATGAATGTTTCAAATATTAAAAGGAGAGGAAAATTGAGATTTTCTCAAAGTTATTTTTATTTTTATATCATTTAGTTTTTGTGCGGGGAGGAGTAGAAGATACTATTTGAAGTAATTTTTAATTGAAAATTTTCTTGTCAGATTAAAACAAATTGCAAATGGGTTTAAGGTTAAAATTGTTTATTCATCAAATGAATTATAATTTGTACAGATAATTATTCTTACGAATTCTTCTAATAACTTTCTTAAATTACGATAAACTTTTTAAGTGGGTAAAGATACAGGAAAAATAGAAAAAAAACAGCAAAGGAAGGGGAACTTCTCAAAATTCTCTAGAGCAAAACCATTTTATTCTTATTTTGCTGAGTTATTTACTTTATTTTTTATGATGATGTTTGGTCTCTTTTATTGGATTTTACACGTTATAAATACTAGATTTATTGACAATTGCAAAGGACTTGACTACAATATCCCAATGTACTGGAATTGAAATAAAAAAAGTAAAATTAAATTCTTTGATGACTATTCATTCCTTGAAAACAAAAAAAAGTTTTCTGCGATAATCTTAAGTATATTTTTTATCACATAGCAGATTCTTAAGCAAACTTGCTTGTGACCTAATTAGCTTTCTCAGGGCTCACTTTGTTGTGTTCTCGATCGATATACCTTCTGTCCAAAAAAAGTCCTCCATTTTGGTTCATCAACGCTGTGAGCTGGCACTGATTCTAATTTACTTCGTCAGATTATCAAATTTCGATCCTCAAAGATCCATATCTTGGTCTAATAAAAGTTCAGATCCATTTTAAAGTCTATACTCTACTTATACGATATAATTTAAGGACCCAAGTTAATCTGAAAATTAAGTTTAAGTTTAGATCTGAGTTTCTAAAACCAAACCAACCTTAAAAGCAAAACATGCACTAAAAGCAACAAGAATCCATGCACATCAAGTTCCAATAAATAAGAGGGCAAATTGGATTGAATAGTCCAGAGCTTGAAGAATTAGCAACAAGAATTAGCAAGAATCAAGCAGCAATCCTTGCTAATTCTTGCCAAATTAGAGAAAAACTTCTAATATTTAAGTTCTGAGAAGTAGCATCAGAACACCGTAGCCTTTACTGCTTCGGAGAGTTGCCAACTCTAGCGGATTCAGTTCATTTGTGTAAGCCACACACACATATTATAAGACGATCAATCATGCGTTGACATGTAGATAAAATGTCGGGTTTCAAAGAGACAAAACTTTAAATTTTTTGCACCTCTTATATATCATAAAGGGTCAATCATACGTGTCAGCACGAAATTGATCCTTTTATAATATGTGTATGTGGCTAACACACATGAACCGAACCCAATTCCAGCTGGGTGCTAGAATTGGCAATTCAAGACTACGCCAAATTGTTATCATGCAGCACAGTTACTTGGCAAGTGGAGGTTGATGGATGGAGATTGGAGTGTTAGACTTATTTGAATTAGAGTCTAAATTAATTTGAGCATACACAAATCTAATTGAATTTATACACCCGTCTTTATAAGCCTATATTATTGGACCCAATAAAGAATTGATCAAGTCTAAGGGTTTGGGTCTAAACACGTTTCATTTACACTATGCCATAAGTGTATTTAAATTAAGATGTGGGAGTCATCTACACATGTGAAACTCGTGTTATCAATCAAGGGTCTACATTTATGATGAGTTGAACTAGAATTTGTTGATGCTATATATATCATGGGTAAGATTCCCTCTCTTCAACCATCTATTATGACCCAATCTCTCTCTTGGAGACTTCTCATTTCCTTTAAGGGTCAAGAAGAGAATTTGGTCTCAAGAGAGAAGAATCCCCTCTATCAACTCCGGCGCCTCGAGATCGTGCAGTCTTTGGCATCCCTTTTATAATAGAATCAAGTATGCCTAAACTCTCTTTCCCTTTGTTCTTAATAAAGAGGCTTTAGTTTATGCATGGATCTTTAATGGAATAAATATTAGATCCGACAATTGGTATCAGAGCCTCCTCTTTATCGAATCATCGGGATCGACAGAAATTTTTGATCTCGATCTATTAAAATTACAGTGGATATCATTATTTAATTCAATAAAGAATTATTTTTGTGTCTCAAATAATTGAATTAAATTGAGATGATTAAATTGAATTATATATATATTTTCAGAATTTTTCTGCGTGTTATTATTTTTTAATTCTGTTTTTAAACTAAAACAGAAATTAAAAAAATTAAAAATATATATCAATATAGCGCATCGAGGGGCATGCATGTAGGCACACGCCTACATGCATGGGTGGCCCATGGAAAGGAAAAAGAAAAAAATTGCATGCAGTGCTGGATGCCTGCGTGGGGATGCATGCGTGCGCGTTGGTAAAGTAAAAAAAATAATAATAAGAGGTTAATTAATTTGAGTTTCATAAATTAATTAAGATTATGAGTTTATCTTAGATTCAGATATTTAGAGATAGAATTTTACTCTAGTAAGAAAATCTACTCCTAATTAATTTCATATTAACATTTTAATTGAGATTATTGAGATTGATTTGGCTTTTAGGATCGAGATAGAATTCTAGTCTATTAAGGTAATTTAGGGTAGAATTCTAATCAAATACAGAAACGTAATCCCAATTAATCTCACATTAACCTAATCGAGTTTTATTCAGTTTATTAAACCCGATCCATTAAGAAAAACCATAACTTAACCATTGGGGGTTGGCTCTGACCCAGATCTAATTAGCACTGCCGACCCGTTTTACCAATAAAAACTTCAATTAGCCGTTATGAGCTCATCCGACTTCTGTTTTGAGCATGTAAGTAGTCGTTTTGAAGCACTTGACGAGCACTACAGTATTTAGGCATTAAACATGACAAAACAATAGTTAATTGACATAAAGTTGGTATTTAAGTGTTTATTATCATGGTTATATGTATCCTTTCATGCTTCCGCTTCATCAATATTTATGATATTGCTTATATTGTTCTACCATGATGAATATTGGTGTTTACTACAGCAGATAACACACATATAAAGATATATACATATTCAAGTTAAAAAATTTATAAAAGAGTTTATTTAATTGCGTATATAGTTCATGCGGATAATAGCCGGCCCAAAGGAAGACAATTTTTTGGCCGAATTATGTACGGCATCGGATACTTGATGTGGGTAACGTAAGTGTGATAACCTTGGTGTATGATAATCAGTCCAAAGAAAGGTTGTTGATTGGTAGTGAAAAGTGCATTTTTATCATTACATTTACCATCACATTTTCATATTTATTCATATAATCATGCACAATTAACTAATATTTTATTATTTATTGTGTGCAGGCCTTGAGAAATAAAAATAAAGAAATAAAGCCTCAAAAGAAGCCCAAAAGCCCATATTCAAGCCCAATGCAAAAGTTGCAATTATCAAATATCAAAATTGCAAATATCAAGGGCAATAGTTGCAAATACTAAAAGAAGAGGGAAGGATAGACTTCTATTCAACCCTAAATACTTACAGGATGAGGATAAAAGCCAAAGAAGGAGAGTTCAAGATCACAAATTTGTTGATAAAAGATTTGGATTTAGGGTAACTTGCTTCCCAAGTTATCCCGAAATCCCAAGATAAAGAGGCAGGATGCAACTTCCAGAAGACAACGCCCAGATGGACGGACCAGGGGAAGCCACGCGCCAAAGCGCGTGGCCATCTGCCACTACCAGGCCGCGGAAACGCGGCCCAAGCCGCGTTTCCGCGGCAATCCAGTCGACTCTGGCGATAAGATTTTTTGGTAGAGTCGTCCCGGGACTCTACCTCCTTCTGCACCTATAAATACCCCTGCAGACGCAACAGAAAGGGCGTACAGAAAATACAGAGCAAAAATCTAGGGTTTTAGGCTAACTTGTAGTCTAGGTTAGGTTTTTATTTTCGTTTTCTTTTGTAATTTTTGTAACAGAGAGGAGAGGATGCTTTCATGGAGGAAGGAGTTCATACTTGTACTGAGGTGACAGCGGTGTAAGTTTTACTTTTCCTCTATTGTTAATTGAATCGACTCGAGGTTTGTCTTTGTTCTTTTTATTTTATTCTTGTTTTATTGTATTTCTATTTTTGTTCTATCGTTGTTCTTCTATTTTTATTTTATGTCATTGTTTCTTTCTCTGATGACTTGCAAACCGTGAGATCTGATTGCTTCGAGACTGCCTAGCCGAAGAAGTGCCCTTGATGGCCTATGGAGATGAACAAGCCTTCTCTTTAGTTTGTCTTTTCTTTTCGTAATGTAGATCGCGAAGGTGGACGATCCTATACGCCATACTTGAACGCCTTCAAAGACAAGGTAAGTCGTTGCGAAAGATCAAAGGTAAGTAGGGCAGAAGAGGTAAGTAATTATTTTTTAGTTTTTCTTTCTTTCTTTGTAATTTTAGTTTAGATCACCAACTCACATCATTCTTTTCTTCCACCTCATTGTAAATACCATTGTAACTAATAAAATAAATAAAAAAAGAGATAACTTACTTAAACGCTTCCATCGCTAGTCCCTCCCTGAGGATCACGACCCGCATAGTCATTACTACCGCGGATTAGAATTGAGCACCTTGCACATCTTTATTTTTAAATCTAAAATTCTATATTTTTGTGTGCAGGAAAAATCAATCAAAATTTTGGCGCCGTTGCCGGGGAGGGACGGTAAGTTTATCTCTAAAAAAAATTAATTATTAACTAATTCTTTTATTCTTTCTGTTTGCAGGTTTAGAGAACAGGAAACAACAGAAGTGGACATATAGCAACTCTGTACCTCTGCCCTCGAAGGCAGAGCATCAGAGCCTACTACAGTGCCGCGGATCCGCGGCAGTAGCCGCGTTTCCGCGGCCTTAGTAGTTCATTACTGACAGATCTTTCTGCAGGTTGCTACAAATTGCAAGATTTGTTTTCTGCTCTGTTAAAATTTGTTCTGTGATAAACTTGTATACTGCTAATTAATCAACAGTAAAATGTTGAAAAAGATAAAAAATTTGATTAGACGTTTGCATCCTAGGCACGTGTCTTTTCAATTCCTTTATTTTACTGTTGAAGAGTGCTGGAGTAAGGTACGTTCGCATTTCATGTAGAATAGGACTCATCTCTTGGTTGATTTTCATGCTTTGAGTGAATCTTATTTACATATTTTGTACACTTACACAAATTTATTCTAAGGGCATAAGCCATTAACAGGATAAGGTGGGGATTTCATCACCCTTCCTTGGCCCAAAATTAGATTCCAAGCACTCACTAACCCAAGCCTAATTAAAATTAAGTAGACGTTGGCCCTAGGGACATCTCGGACTCAATTAGGAGATTATCCTAAGGGGGAACAGTGCTGGAAGTTGACTCCTGCCAAATCAGTGTCTAGGAAGGGGATTGAGGGCCGAAAGCCCGAAGATTGGTGGTTATTTAATTAAGAAACGTCTTTGACGGAAAACCTCCCACCAATCTTGCCCTGACCTGGCTGATTAACTTGTGGTCAAAGTCTACACCGTACCTCCTGTGGACAGTCTAACCAGTTAGGAGTCGTCTAGGTCATAAGTTTACCCTAACTTAGGTTAGAATTTTTTCTTTTTTTGTTTGCTTATTTGTTTGTTTTTGTTTTTCTTTGTTTGTGTTGGTGTGATATGGCATATAATAATAATTTTTCTAACTTTAATCCATATTACACACCATCCTCTTATTCGGATATTACCAACTCGGCATATCATAACTTTGACACAATTGACTCTGAATATAATTATGAATTATGGAAATTTGATGGGGTGAAAATTTTAAAAACTGATCACACATACATTCTAGTGGGTTATACAAGGGAAATTTTTGGTGGGTTCCTCCGTGAAATACCACATTTCTTGATTGGGTAGCAACGCTTGGCCCAATTAGACCACCACCGGAACCACCACCTTGAGGTAACTTCTGCCTTCCCTTCTTCTTTTTCATGCATATATGCATTCATTCATACATTGAGGACAATGCATGAGATAAGTGTGGGGGAGGCTTTACTAACATACTAACATAGGTAGAAACTAATAAAAATTTGCTAATAAAAAAAATTAAAAAAATAATAATAAAAAAAAGACAATATTTTGACTTATCTTTTGAAAGAAATCTAAGTTAGTCTTAAGAATTAGGAAAATCATTATTAGGATTTCTAAAAACTTGGTCAAAATATATAAATTGTTGAATTTTTAGGTATAGGAGGAGAAATTGAATAAGTGTTAGTCTTAATTTTTACCTTAATGAAATGTGTATACTTAATGCATATCTAGGATTCTAAGACAAAGACCCTTGTGCCTCATAAAAATTTTTAAAAAAAAATCACCAATTAAGCTGGATACATGTGCCTCAAGAAGCATAAGTATTCACGCCAAAAGGTGAGTTCTAAATAAAATATAGTCCTTAGTTTTGTGGCCTAGTTCACTTGAATTTGAGTCCGCGGGGTGTTTTCTCACCTGGTGCCCTAAAGCCGACCAGTTTGGGAGTCATCGACTTTAAGTTCGCTACATGGGTGGACTAGAAAGCCTAAGGAAACTAAGAAAAATTACTCATATATGTATTAACACATCTAATAGTCAATTAGTTAGGTATGAGAGCCTCAAGAAGCCTTCATGCTTACACGAAAGAAAATTAGATGAGTTATACATATTAAAAAAAAAAAAAATATATATATAAAGAGGCATGAGAGTCCAAGTTAAGGAATTTCTAGTAAAAATTCACAAGGATGCATATGACTTAGGGGAACGAAAAAGACTATACAAAAATTCAATTTTGACCCTTACCTAAAATGGATAACAATTTACTATATAAAGACTAAATTTAAGAATGAATAAAAATGAGGATCCTAAAAACTTATAGATTACTTAGTCTCTTCAAACGTATTTCAAATATTTTCCTTTTTATGGATTTTGTGGGTGTAATCCGCTGAAAACCCTCACGAGACAACACTCGTCCTCTAGGGTAACCTAGGGGTTTAACGGATTGTTGCACGTGCTAAGTGCAACCGTGATTCCTACGAAAGTGAGTTAGCTAGATTAGTTTTTCTTTTCTTTTTGATTTTTACTCGAGGACGAGCAAAAAGATAAGTGTGGGGGTGTGATTGGTAGTGAAAAGTGCATTTTTATCATTACATTTACCATCACATTTTCATATTTATTCATATAATCATGCACAATTAACTAATATTTTATTATTTATTGTGTGCAGGCCTTGAGAAATAAAAATAAAGAAATAAAGCCTCAAAAGAAGCCCAAAAGCCCATATTCAAGCCCAATGCAAAAGTTGCAATTATCAAATATCAAAATTGCAAATATCAAGGGCAATAGTTGCAAATACTAAAAGAAGAGGGAAGGATAGACTTCTATTCAACCCTAAATACTTGCAGGATGAGGATAAAAGCCAAAGAAGGAGAGTTCAAGATCACAAATTCGTTGATAAAAGATTTGGATTTAGGGTAACTTGCTTCCCAAGTTATCCCGAAATCCCAAGATAAAGAGTAAGGATGCAACTTCTAGAAGACAACGCCCAGATGGACGGACCAGGGGAAGCCACGCGCCAAAGCGCGTGGCCATCTGCCACTACCAGGCCGCGAAAACGCGGCCCAAGCCGCGTTTCCGCGGCAATCCAGTCGACTCTGGCGATAAGATTTTTTGGTAGAGTCGTCCCGGGACTCTACCTCCTTCTGCACCTATAAATACCCATGCAGACGCAACAGAAAGGGCGTACAGAAATTACAGAGCAAAAATCTAGGGTTTTAGGCTAACTTGTAATCTAGGTTAGGTTTTTATTTTCGTTTTCTTTTGTAATTTTTGTAACGGAGAGGAGAGGATGCTTTCATGGAGGAAGGAGTTCATACTTGTACTGAGGTGACAGCGGTGTAAGTTTTACTTTTCCTCTATTGTTAATTGAATCGACTCGAGGTTTGTCTTTGTTCTTTTTATTTTATTCTTATTTTATTGTATTTCTATTTTTGTTCTATCGTTGTTCTTCTATTTTTGTTTTATGTCATTGTTTCTTTCTCTGATGACTTGCAAACCGTGAATCTGATTGCCTCGAGACTGCCTAGCCGAAGAAGTGCCCTTGATGGCCTATGGAGATGAACAAGCCTTCTCTTTAGTTTGTCTTTTCTTTTCGTAGTGTAGATCGCGAAGGTGGACGATCCTATACGCCATACTTGAACGCCTTCAAAGACAAGGTAAGTCGTTGCGAAAGATCAAAGATAAGTAGGGCAGAAGAGGTAAGTAATTATTTTTTAGTTTTTCTTTCTTTCTTTGTAATTTTAGTTTAGATCACCAACTCACATCATTCTTTTCTTCCACCTCATTGTAAATACCATTGTAACTAATAAAATAAATAAAAAAGAGATAACTTACTTAAACGCTTCCATCGCTAGTCCCTCCCTGAGGATCACGACCCGCATAGCCATTGCTACCGCGGATTAGAATTGAGCACCTTGCACATCTTTATTTCTAAATCTAAAATTCTATATTTTTGTGTGCAGGAAAAAATCAATCAGTTGTCACAATGTAGGCGCATTTTGCATTACCCCCATCAACTAGTCCGACGGTGGAATAAGAATCCAGTGCGTAGATTTGTGTGACCCATGCGTGTGGCAATTGGCCCAAAGAAAGGTTGTCATTATGGTCAGGTCATTACATATATATTATATAGTCGATATAGATAATTTAAACTTTGGGACCAATCCTATAAAGGGATAGTCGGCCCAAAGGAAGGTTGTTCTCTTACATAGGATCTAAACTTTAGGGTATCTATATTGGGCCAGTGCAGTATTGGCATAAAGAGACACAACTTGTTCTCAAAGTTTGCCGGTAGCTCTATCGTTTAAACTGTTTGTATTTTTTAAATTCAATTTTTTATGGCTATTGCAGTAGAATTTTGTTAAATATAATGTTTATGTTAAATTAATGAGAAATTGTACACTTATGTAGTTTAAATTGAATGGTATAAACTTTAAGAAGTGGTAAGACCATGTATGAGATCGTTCTTAAATTCATGGACCTAGATTACACTTTAAGAACTGATGGACCTCTACTATCACTAATAAAAGTTCAGTTAAAAAAAGGTCAATTATAATAAGTGGGAGAGGTTTTACAGGATGTGTCTAATGGTCATAAAACACATTATTCGTATAACTATTAGGGTTCTATGCCTGATAAAATCAGTGGTAAGAGTTTTTCAGCTAAAGTAGCCGACCGATTTATTAAATCGAATAAAGTTGAGGTCAGCATGCATCTTAGCAAGCTGATATATATGCGCTACAATGGGAAAAAAAACATAAGGGAGTACATTATGAAAATGTCCAATCTTATTTCTAAACTAAAAGTACTGAATTGGAACTCTCTGAAGAGATTCTAGTGTATTTCATTCTAATCTTTTTTGTTATAAAGTATTTATAATTCAAAGGGTGGATTCTCATTGAGCTCATTAATCACTGTTACTAGAATGAAGAGAGACTGAAACAAGAAAAGACTTGAAGTGCTCACTTAACATTCAGGATAATACTTCTAATAAGAAAAGAAAAGTGAAACTAAAGGAAAGAACATAAACACCACTACAGTAGCCGATTATAAGTGGTAAAATTACAGGACAAAAGCCTAAGGTCATTACATGCTTCTTCTGCAAGAAAGTAGGTCACCTCAAGCGGAATTGCACAAAGCATCAGAAACGGCTAATTAAGAAGGGTATATCTCATATTTATGTTTGTTCTGAAATTAATTTAGCTTTAGTGCTCCCTCATACATGGTGGATAGATAATTCACATAAGCGATTCAATGTGGAACTTTCAAATCCAAAGGAGGCCTAGTCCAGCTGAGCGATACGTATACATGGGTGATAGAAATAAAATTGTTGGAGTTTGTAGGTTCAGATTAAATTTTGAATTTTTGTTTTAGATTTGGATGAGACTTTATAAGTACCGTCCTTTTAGGCGGAATCATATTTCTATTTCATTGTTAGACAGATCTGTTTTCACTGTCACTCTTGGTAATGAAATGATTAGTCTACTTTTTAAATCTAAAGTTATTGGTACTAGAATTTTGATTTATGGTTATATAAATTGAAACTACATGTTTCATATACTGAATCTTTATATGTTAATAGCTTAGGCACTAAGTGAACATTAATTAAAGAAACATTAGAAAGTTTGGTGCTAGATGGAGTTCAGATGTCTTGGATTTGGCGTATATACACATTTGTGGTCCATTCTATATAGCTTCTTGGAATGGTCATGAATATTTCATCACTTTTATAGACGATTACTCTCGTTATGAGTACCTATACTTGTTACATGAGAAATTTCAATCACTGGACATGTTTAAAATCTATAAAGCTGAAGTTGAAAATTAACTGAATAGAAAGACTAAAGTCGTTAAATCTGATCGTGGTGATGAGTACTATGGCAGATATGACGGATCAGGTAGATGCCCAGAACTATTTACCAATTTCTAAACGAGTGTAGCAATATCGTTTAGTACACCATGTCAGGGACACCTCGTCAGAATAGTGTTACTGAGAGATGAAATCATACACTAAAGGACGTGGTTAGGAGTATGATAGATCACTACTCTACAACAGTCATTATGGAGTGAAGTCATAAAGACAGTTGTCTACCTCCTTAATAGAGTGCCAAGTAAAACAGTAACTAAAATTCCATATGAGTTATGGATTGGGAAATCTCCCAGTATTAGGCATCTACATGTTTAGGGTTGTCCAGCGGAAGCTCGATCATATATACCATATAAGAAGAAGCTGAACTCAAGGATAGTTAGCTGTTTTTTTCGTAGCATATTCTGGGAGATATAAAAGCTTTAGGTTTTACTGTCCCTCCACTAAAAACATAATAGAGACGGATAATGCTAAACTTTTCTTTTTGAGAATATTCAGAACAGTGATAGTCAACTATATAAGAATTTCACATGAGGAAGAACATATTGTTATACTCATGACAACTATTCTAAATGATGAAGTAGTTGCTCCGCTTCAGAATGAAAATACAGTTGTAACCTTATAAGGTACAGATACAGTTTATGCTGATGTAGATCCTGCTGATAAGGTAAAACCTAAAAATTCTCAATCACAAGTGCCTAGGAGATCAACTTGGGAGAGAAGATCAGCCATTGCAAATGACTACATAGTGAAATCACCTAGAGGGGGGTGAATAGGTGATAATGCTAATCTAATGAACTAAATGCGGAATTTAAAACTAATTGCAACAACACACAAGCAAGTATATGATATAGCAATATGAATCAATGCACAAAGTAGAGAGAGAGTAAGAGTCAATGGATCAAGTACAAACAACAGATTTGTTTCGAGGTTCGAGCACCCAGCTCTACATCCCCGCCTTCACCCAGAAGGATTTCGAATCCACTAGCTTGTCCACAAAGGACTCCCACACAGGGAACCTCCACCGAGCATTTCATTTTCCTTTTTCAATTTCAATCATTCTTTCTTCTTAGAATCATAATTTTTTGAAAGTTCAATGAAAGCTTGTAATAGCTCTTCTTTACTTATTTCAATATCATCATAAGATGTTTCGGGAGTTACCTCACGTGTGTTTGCCATGAAACACATGTTAGCCATGTCAACTTCATCTTTTGATTCACTTTCCGAATCCCAAGTGGCTTTGAATGCCTTCTTTACAACGACTTCTTTTGCTTCATGGAGGAAGATACCTTGCTCATGAAATCTGGACATTCGACCATGATGTGTCCAGGTTTCCAACAGTTGTAGCATATAATTTTCTTCTCCTCCTTCCCTTCTCATCGCCTTCTATGGTTGAGCTTTTTCTTGTGATACATTCTTTTTACATATCTCACAAGAAGAGATAGCTCTTCATCGTTCTCTTCATCTTCTTCATCATCGGAGATGTTGGAGGTAGACTTGAAAGCAATAGACTTATTCTTTTGAGGCACGGTTTTCTCTCTAGCCTTTTTCTCTATCTCATGAGTCTTAAGATTACCTATAAGACTTATGAGCTCCATCTCATCCTTGTCGTTCAATTACTTTAAGGTGGTAGCTTTGATTTCCCATGATGGAGGGAGACCACGATCACCTCACGCACCTTTTGGTCATTATCGATTTCATCACCTAGTGAAGCAAGAGCATTTGTGATTTTAGTAAACTTAGTAATCATATCATCAATAGATTCATTTTCTTATATTTTAAAACTTTCATATTGAGAACGCAAGAGATCAATTTTAGCTCTCTTGATTTGTGATGTTCCCTCATGAGTGACCAATAAGTGTTGCCAAATCTCATAAGTGGATTTGCAATGGATAACCCGTATTAAGTCATCCTCATTTAAAGCTGAAAGCAAGGCATTTTGAGCCTTTGAGTTTGCCTCAAATTCTAAGGAGGTAAGATCAGACCAAGTGTCCTCCTCACCTTGGGGTGCACTATAAGGCTTGGTCAAAGACTTAGCAACTCAGCTACCTAGAGATTGCAAAAATATGTTCATCCTAACTTTTCATATGGGAAACTTGAGTCCATCAAATTTGGGAGGGGACTTAATGTTATCGGCCATCTTTACTAGTGTATGAATGAAGATATGAAAATAGTGATTAGCAAATTATAGGATCTCTCTAAGGATGTGAAGCTAAAAACTAGAGTCCTATCTCTGATACCAATTGAAATTACACCTAGAGGGGGGAATAGGTGTAGTGCTAATCAATAAACAAATAATGCACAAATTAAAAATGAGATGATGCAACGATCACTGGAAGTAAAATTAGAAGTCGAATACCCCGTGACGGGCTCTAAACTTCTTCCTCGTGATTTCTCTAAATAAGAGTTTGAGGTGCGCAATGCAATCTTGTTGTAAGAGTATAGATCGACAATATGAAAATGAATGAATAGAAAGAGAAAGGCACAAGTAAACTAATCGCAAACAAAGAGATTTGTTTCGAGGTTCGAGCACCCAGCTCTACGTCCCCACCTTCACCCAGAAGGATTTCCGATCCACTATAATTTTCACAAAGGATTACAATCACTCGGGAGTACCCAACTCCTCAATCACACTCCTCTAGTCCAGAGGTAGTATAGCCACAAGTACAATAATCACTTAGTGATCAAAAGATCATAAACTCTCTTTTACAACTTCTTATAGAGTGGAATATGATTTTTGGCTCAAGAAGTAAAGTGAGAAAAAATTTAGTGGTAAAGACTAAGGAGACTTGAAAACCAACTGAAAAACTTTTGCAATTAAAAGAACTTTGAAAATGAAAAGCAATAAAACACTTCTTCTCTTGAAAACACTTGAAACTTGGAAATATTTTCTTGTTGAAAACCAAAGACCAATGACCTCTATTTATAGGGAATGGATAAATATCATTCATAATTGATACTAGGTCATTAGGGGTGAGTCTAGCCACTAGGAAAGAAATAGCCGTTGAAAACACTAGAAAACAAACAGATTCAAAATATAGCCGTTGGGACAATCTGGACAACTGTCGGTCGACCGGCCGGTCGACCGGCCGGCAAGCCATTTGGCAAAGAGCCGTTGGCTCCGATTGACCGCCGGCTATTTTTAAAAACATAATAATGAACTGTCTCGTTCGACTGGCCCGGTCGACCGGTAAAACCCGAGAGTAAGGGTCATGTAGTCAGTCGACAGGTCGGTCGACCGCAGGGTCTGTCGGTCGACCGGGCGGTCGACCGGCAGATGTGCATGCCCAAAACCAAAAGCCCGGTCGACCGGACGGTCGACCGTTCTGGCCCGAAACAGAACCGGTCGACCATAAAGGCCTGAAATAGATAAAAATAGATTTTTAATTTTTGAAATATTTTTAAAAGGTTTGAGGGTTATGTAGCATGTTATAGGACATGAGAAACATGTTTTAAACTGGATATAAAAATTGAAAAATTATAAACATGTATATTGATAAAAACATGCACAAAAACTAACTAACCAAAAAAACTTGTATTTTGAAAAGTGTATTTTTGTTTGTGTGTGTTTTCTTGAGCACAACTATCATATCCTTACTCTTTAACAAATTATTTTTACAACGGTTCTACGTGACTACAAGATCTTCATTAGGGCTTATCCAAATGTATCGTTGAATAACTTGAATTCTTGATCCTGTATTGAGTCAACACCACCTTCCTTTAGGATAGAAAACATCTTGAATACTTAGAACCCTGAAACAATCTTAAACACTTAAAAAAGATTAGTACAAATAACTATATATGTTTTGTAATCATCAAAACTTTAAAACTGGGTGATTGTACCCTTGAGCCAATAGGTTATTCAATAAAATGATGTCATGCGATTAATCAATAGTATGAAGTAAGAATGACATTTTCCCAATATTGTTTAATCACATGCATATTGAACATAAGAGTTCGAGCCACATTTAAAAAGTGTTTGCATTCAGTACACTATTTTGCTGAGAAGTATGGATGCAACTTGTTTGATGAATGATGCCACGATCAGCAAAAAAGAAGCCACAGACGATTGAATATACTCCAAAGCATTACAAGAACGTAAAATTTTAATGTGCTTATTAAACTGAACATAAATTTCATTATAAAATGTGAATAACACATGTGAAAACTTAGATCATTCTTTCATTAAATATAACTAAGTCATTTTAGAACAAATCATCGATGAAGATAACAAAATACTAAAATCTTTTTGATTTTTGACTCTAGACGGACCACAAATGTCAGTATGAACAAGTTTAAAGAATTGCAGGTGATGACTCTCAACTCGGCAAGGAAAAGAATTACGGTGATGCTTGCCTAACTGACAAGCCTCACATTCTATAACAGAAACATAAATCAAATTGGGAACCACTTGACGCAACTTAGCTAAAGACAGATGACCCAAACGATGATGCCACTACAACGGAGAACTAGAAAGTGAAGTGAAAGATCTTCCACATATATCCAAGTAGTACAACCCATCTCTTTCATGTCCCAAACTAATCATCTTTTTCATCTTGAGGTTCTGAAAGATACAAGAATTAAAAGAAATATTATAGAACTAGTGATTTGATTAACTGGCTCACAAATAACAAATTAAAAGAAAAATTAGGCACATATAATGAATTAAATAAAGTCAGTGATTGGGTAGGTTGAATGACACATTTCCCAAGCATAGGACGAGTAGACCCATCAACCAAGATAATATTATGTTTTAAGGACAATGATTATGAAAGAGAGAATTTATACCAAACATGTGAGAGCTTGCTCTCAAGTTGATGACCCAGGAGAATGATGGTGAATGAGTTACCAGAACGGCTAGATTACATATATATTTCATAGTTGCAGCAGGTTGATTAGTCTATGATTCTGCATCATTACATCGATTTTTCTACCGATTTATGAATAAAATGACGCTTCTCACCTATGTTTTGGTCTATTTTGAAGATAATCAAGAATCTAGGGGCAAAGGAGCAATAAGAGCCTAATTAAACCTAATTTTGAGTAATTAAATCTCATTTCTTGGAGGCCAAGTTAGAGAGCTTCTAGAAGATGCATTGGATCTAGAAATTCGGGGCGAATTTGACAAAAATTCGGATCCAAATACCCAAATCTGAGACCATAGAGAATCCTCTCGAGACCAGACGAAGTCGTGGACCAAAACTAGGGACCTGAGTCCCAACTTTTGTCGTGGATCCGCAAGGATCCTTAAGGATCCGCGGCAATTTAGTAGAGGCACACGTCGATCTTTGACGCGTGGCCTCGTCTCATCTTCTGGAACCTCATTCTGCCTATAAATATCCCTGCAGAGAGCCAGAAATATAGCAAATGGAGCGAGTAGGCTAGGATTTTTCTCTTCTAGTTGTAAAGTAGGATTTTCTTGTTTTTTTATTTTTCTTTCTTTTTAGATCTTGTAGCAGGGTTGAGTTGATTCTGAAGAGAGAGGGGGGAGAGAGAGAGAGAGAGAGAGAGAGAGAGAGAGAGAGAGAGATTGATGTAATACAGAGTGACAATCTATGTAAAGATGTCTCCTTTTTTCTCTATTGTAATTCTCTATTGTAATCTTCTCCATTTCTACATGATGCTTAGCTAGTTGTCTTCTCATGGCAATCTAACTTTAACTAATAACTAGCTAACTTCTTACTTGATAATCCATATAAATCTAACAACCTCTACTAGGCCTTGCTCTTACAAGGACCATTGATGGTTCATGATGATGGATTCTAACATTCTAACATTCTAACATCTAACTACTAACAAGCTAACTTGCAATGTTTTCTTTATTTCATTCTCACCTTTACTTGATTTTGATAATCTAATAGTAGCTTGCACCTTGTTGTACGGAATGGACGTGTTTGAATTTGAAGAACAATTTTATGTGGTTGAATGTGAAGAATAATTTTATGTACCATGCTTTGTAATGCTCTTGAAACCAAGGACTAGTGATGGTTAAGGATCTATGTGAGGCAACTATCAGTAAGAGGTTAGCATGTTAGTGGAACAATTAGTAGTTAGTAGCCATGAGTTTTCTTTCATCATTTTTCTTCTATTCTTTACTTTGCTTTAAAAACTATTTCCAAAATCTTTTATCATTTTTTTATAGTTGTTTTCACCGCCTTCTTAGTTCACCATTGTTTTAATCTTCTTCACAACAAGTTTCATCTCCTTTTCTATTTTGTTTTTAAACTCACTTTCTAAATCACTTCACTTTTCACTTCATTTCTATTTTCTTGTTTTGCTTTACCAACCCACAATACTCTTCTTTTAGTTTCACATCGTCGTTTGCATTGCCTTATTACCTATCTCTTCTAGATTTATTTTCTTTTTCTTCTTATTCTTTAATAAAGAAGAACTTGTTAACATACAACGTGAATAAGAACTGTTAATGCTTCTATCGCCTCCCGTCCCTATGGACTCGACCCGTTGAGCCAATGCTATAACGGAAATATCGAGGGTACATTAGTACACACTTTTATACTGATTTCATAAAACACACATTTTCAAGTGCTAGTTTTTCCCGATCAAATTTTGGCGCCATTGTCTGGGACGGGAATAATTTAAACTCACGTTTTTGTTAATATTTTCTTCTTTGTTTTGGTGTGCAGGTTAATTTTTGCAGAAACCGAACATTGCAGAACTTTACACTTACTTGCATCTCCCTGCTCAAGAAAGCATAGAGCTGTTGCTCACATAATTGCCGTGAAAACTCCTTAAAAGCTGCGGAAGCGTGACACATTTTTGGGATCTTGGCCCTATATTTTGTAGGCTGCTTCTAAATTGTATATATCTATGACTTCTGCTGATTATCGGCTTTGATTGCCTGCACACTGTAATAATTAAGAACTAAAATTAGTAAATTAGACGTATTAATATGGTTTAGACATTTGTATTTAGGCACGTGTCAACTTCATTCTAATATACTTTATTGTTCTGTTGAACTGAGGTGTACATATGGCATTGCATATAGCATAGGATAAACACGCGGGTGATTTACTCGCTTTGCGTATTATTCTTGTCTATATTGCACACTTACACGAATTGGACTTAAAGGCATAACCCAATACAAGATAAGGTGGGGAAGTCATTATCCTTTCTTAGCCTAAAAACTACCTCCCCATTCACACAACCCAAACCTTAATAAAATTTGATAGACGTTGGCCCCTAAGGACTTCTCAGATTCATTAAGAGATTGATCGAGAGTGAAATTTGTAAGAATCATACTCTTATGAAATCGGTGTTTAAGGTTGGGAATTAAGAGGTTAAGTCTCGAAAATACCATAGTTTGGCGTAATTAAGGCCCATTGCTAGCACGGATACCTCCCAACATATTTTGCCCTTGCCTGGCCGATTAGCTTGTGGTTGGATTCATACACAACCTCCCCAGGGTAATCAACCAGTTAGGAGTCGATTAGGTCTAGGTCAACCTTAGTATAGGCTTGATTTTGATTTTTTTTTCTTTTTTATTTATTTGTTTGTTTTTTTAGTTTTGGTTTGTGTTTGTTTGTGAAATGGATTTGAACAACAACAATTCTTTCAATCCTAATATGAATTCATACTTCACATCAACCTCATTTGACTCGGATAACTCCAACCCGACTTTAAATAACATGAACCAATCAAATAGGCCGGATTGGATTTATCTGACTCAATATCACCCATGCCTCCAATCTTATGACCAAAATTTTCAAAATAATTTCAACTCTTCACAGAGTCAATGGAGATTCACCTCCCCCGTGTCAAATTTTCAACCTCCTTATCCACAAATTCTACAATTTTCATAAATTCCATAATATGCATTTTCCTATTTTGTTTCTTATACTCCTTTTATAGAACAACTCATTGAAGAAAAATTTAAGTTAAAAAGAGTATAGAAGCCATGCAGGAGACCGAACGAAAATTTCAGGAAATATTGGCCTCTCCAATTCCACAATATTTTCATGAGTCATACTTAGTCCCACCTTTTCAAATTACCAATCACCAGTCATAGATACGAGTATAGAACTCTTGCGAGAGTCCGAGCAACAACCTAAAAATTTGATGGATTCACGATTTCACTACAATTCAAAACCAACTTCCATGTTCACCTTCTCAAGAAGAACTGATTGAAATGTGCATAGAAGATATGATTCAGACTCAAAATTCTGTACCCTGCCTATCAGTAGGTTAGATTCAATATTGAGTGATAATCAATAGGAGTGAGGGAATTCTCTCTTGTCAACTTTTGACCAATCCTTATATCTCTAACTCATCGATTGGACCAAAGAATCATATTGTTTTAGAAGCCAAGATTCAATTTTAGCATACCCATTTGAACTTGACCAATACTATACTTTTAAGAGTCACATTGATAAATTGACAGGTTTTTCTTTCAAAGAAATTGAACTCAGACAAGAATGTGACTTCGATCCTTAATTTGTGATCCAGTTCAAATTTCTGAATCAATATTGACTCCTATTTTGCTACCTGATTTGAGCAACATTTTAGAATCAGTTTTGATTTCCATACCTGTCATTTTTGAACTTGAATCACCAACCTTAGGTAGTCACATTCCGTTACAGGGAAATGAATTTGGACTTGAGTTTCAACTTCTTGATTTGGACCCACTTCCTAAACAAATCTCGACTCCTGAACCTTTACTTGATTTCAGTCACTTTTCTGAGGCGGTGCTAGTTCCTATACATACTTTCTGAGTCCAAATCTATCATTCTGTCTTTTCACACTTCATTTTTGAGACAAATGTGTTGATAAAAAAGACGCTGAAATTCTTTTGAAAATTTGAAAACTAAATAGAGTAAAATTCTTAATAAAAATCATTCATATATACATCATAATAATGGGTTATATTAGAGAGGTCACTGATGGGTTTTCTGGACTCCACAATTTTTAGATTGGGCCGCATTTCGTGGAGCAATCAGACCACCACCAGAACCACCACCTTGAGGTGAGTTTAACTCTTAATAAGTCCAAGGCATGTAGTGTGGAGGGTATAACATCCAGCTGTAATACCCTTGAAGGACTTACCTACGTGAGAGAAACCGTGATGGCCGCGGTTGGGGAGCAGGCTGACCCCTAGAAACTCTCATGAGTCGGTTACTATAAGCATGGTCATTAACGCGCAACTCGCTCGCTCAATAGATGAGGACTTATTGTGTGTCTTCCATCAATATCAGGTTAGGCCTAATTCAAGGCATAGTCCATTATGTCTCTCAGGTGACAATGATTCACTAAGGGTAAATTCAAGGTCGCAAGCTATTTACCTCGAATCCACAGTATGAGGTTGCCCAACTTTATTCCTGTTTTATGTTTTCTGATTTGTTTTTTTTTATTTATATACATTGTGTTGTTTTATTCTGTCTTTTCTGAAAGGGGGACTATTGGATTTTTGAATTAAAATCAAATAAAAAAGCTTTAATTTCAGTTATTTTGATCAAGTCAAACAAAAATCAAGTCTCGGGATCCAAGTCAGTTGAGCATATATCTCAACTGTTCGGATTTTTCGATGGAGTTGTTACAATAATTGGAGCTCTAAGGCTATAAATAAAGCCTCTCAGCTCAGTTCTCAAACACACACCATTCATTTTTCTATTTCCCTCTGAAAACCTGAATCCTACTCTTCGTGAGAATGACTTCAGTGTTAAAAAAATTTGTTCTTTATCATTATTTTCTGGACAATCGTTCCTCATCTGAGTAGAGACCCGGTTTACTATCTTAAGCCAGGTGCTGGTGATTCCAATGAGTCTTTTACCGCTAGGGAATGACTGCCAGTTCAATGCCCGAACGATTGAGGTGAGTTTTTTATCCGTTAGGACAGCGACTACGCGATTGTATTCCCCAGACCAGATTTATTATTTCCTTTCTTTTATATTTGTTAGTAGCATTCTAGGGATTTAATTCATTTGTCTTTACATAGAGTTTTGTTTTGCATGTTTGAAAAATAATGTCGAAATTTATCAACAAGTTAAGATTGGTTTTT
This sequence comes from Agave tequilana, assembly GCA_038442645.1. Classification (NCBI taxonomy): domain Eukaryota; kingdom Viridiplantae; phylum Streptophyta; class Magnoliopsida; order Asparagales; family Asparagaceae; genus Agave; species Agave tequilana. The sequence goes on from JAVJIF010013199.1 coordinate 118,260, forward strand.
CAAAGGTTAGTCTTATCCCGACTCAACTAGTTTGCCACGTTAATTTTTATGAATTTATCAAAGATTTTCTCCCGTAACTCATATAGAACTATACGCACACACATTCTTCCGCATGTTAGCATGTTAGAATCTGAAGAACAAGAAGCAGCAGCAGCAGCTTATTATTGAATCAATTGGGTAACCAGATCCAACAGCCTATAATCCGGGCATATGTGCCTCATGCCCAAACCCAACTCCATATAGAAACTACTGCAATAAGATGAATGGCCCAGGAAAGGCCCAAATAGGAAACCCATTACAGATGTTCTCCATCAGATATATGACTATCAAAGGTTATGATATAATGTGATCTTTTATAAATAACATAATCTCCAACATGTTCAGATGCATAGCTTCTGTCCCTAATTCCCAAATAGAATTATCTAATATTGACTAATTTAAGCTTTTGAAGATAGGTCAGGAGCCATCCCAACCTCTTCTAATTTGTGCTGTATTCTTTCTTTTTTACATACTATCTCGAATCCAACTCAACGAAATCTTACACTTCGAATTTCTCTCCACATCGAACATAAGCATTAGAGAGTATGCAGGAAGCAAATTAAAGTGGTGATATTCCATCTCTTATTTATTCAAGTTTGTTTTAAGGTTGTGGCACGAAGTCGGCTCACAAGCACTCGTATTCAAAAGGACAGAAGAGGCACAAAGGTGAAAGAGAACCTTAGTTCCATGCAAATTGAAAAAAGAAAAAGATGGATATATAATTAAATTGATTCAAAACACTATTAAAGAATTTTTTTTTTTTTTTTTTTTTTTTGTTCAAATTGAATTTCAAGACTATTAGCTTATTATCCTTAAAAGTTAATAAATAAGCCTTGGTTCTAACAGTCTGCAAATCCTTAGAAGCACTTCTTTTATTTTCAGAGGTGAGCAGGTTAAATTAATTTATGAAGAAATATTTGGGTCTTTGTTCACATTGTCCTGTGATAAAGACATCCACTTTAAAATATTTTCACAGGCCATCATATTATTTAGCTCATAAAGTAGCTCCGATGCCATCACTGTCTTGAGTTTAAATACAATTGATCATTTGAGAGTAGCTTCCAATATTAGTTTGTCATCTAATCTTTAATCTAGAAGATCATTAGCTATGACAGATCACCAAGAAGATCCCTTTTTTATCTCTTGTTTCTCCTTCAGTCCTCTTCACATGGACCTACTCATGAGGTCTTCGTCTTCTACCTAGTCAATAAGATTAGATAGAATCCACACAGAAGGAGACCACTAAGTTGGCTTCATGCAGAATTGGCTGCAGTGCACACTCTCGTTGGAGACTAAAGCTCTAGCATTTTGCTACCAGTGTTGGGTCATTAGCTGCCATTTTCACAAGTTGGAGTTATTGGCATTTGATGTCACTGCCTTGCTCACATTTGATGAACTTTTATTTGTTGTGAATATTAGAGTATCGATGAGTGCAGGTGATCGATGACTGATTGATGGTATCACGAGTCTATGATATATACACATGGTTCGATCAAAAAATCATAAATTTTAACTTGCCTTGTCGAGCATTGTTAACTTCATACTGTAAATGATGTGCCATTTTGTTATCATGCATTGACAACGTAATCTTTTAACCCATTAGTTTGTGAGGCTTCTGTCATATTTTATTATTATCGAGTTAATAATCATCTGGCCTAAGTGTCAAACGTATTGGTGCATGCATAAACAAAGTGATCACAAGCAGGTGACCTGATGGATATATGGAAGAATATTGCTCTGTATAAAAAAAACAGTAGTTATGGCAGCCATTTTCATCACCCGCTCCTGGCGACCATTCTTGAAAAATGATTTTCAGTTGTGAGATGTTAGAGATTGGTAGTAGTGGATGTACTGCATTTTCTCTTCTTTCATGCAAGTCAGTTTCGATTATTTTTTGAGAAATTGTCTTTGCCCCCGGCCCTTATAAAAAAAGATCTATGTCTCAAAAAAAAAAAAAAACTCCTGTTTATTTTGTTGCCAAAATTCTGTATGGTCAAATTTTTCATGTGCTTGCCCCTCTGTCTCCTACAAAAATGCAATACGGACTACATTGTATATATGTAATATCAGTATTGTCATTGATAAGTTAACTCTGTCTGAGTTGACACTAGCGCAGCGCGCATGACACGCATTTAATGCTCGTCAGACACTTCTAATTGACAGCTACCTATTTGGCCACCCTTTTCTAATATTCGTCCAACTCAGACTGAGTCAACAAATGCGCATTGATAAAGAAAATTTTGGTAGAAGTTTTCTGCTGTAGGAGCATTTAATGCTTTATAGCAATGTAGGCTAATTTTGTTGAGTCATCAGGTTCATCATTTTGGGTAATATTTTTTATATCATTTTAGTGAGAAAAATGTTGCTAATGTAGTGAATATGGAGGCAAAAGGAGCAAGCTCAGAATTGTCCATCTGTAGCATAGAATTTTCTTTAAATAAAAATTCGAATAATGTTAGATTTTTGAGATTTGAAATTTTAATAGCATTTAATGTTTATTATTACTGACCTTACATCTTTAACATGCTTATTTTATGATAAATTGCTTACTTTTCTTTGCCTAACATTTAATTAGCAAAATAAAAATAAGAAATTTTC